>RANY01000798.1:0-16711 GCA_009805235.1 Neurospora pannonica FGSC 7221
GGACCCCGTGCGCCGGTTTGCGTACGAGCGGTTCGGCGTTGATGCTGTTGCTTGGGCCGGGCCCAACGGGAATGGCAAGGGAGGATGCAAAACCCACCGCGACTTCGTCATGCGCGGCGCGCAGATGTTGTTGTCATACTAYGGTTTCGCGGCCGCGGTGCTGTACGGCTTGGGACTGCTGGGGTATCTGACGTGGGGCCGGTACGAGCGGTGGCTGGTGCTGGCGAGCATGTTTGTGTGGGAGGCGCACACGGTTATGAGCCCGGGCAGGCCGGCGGTGTTTGAGCACTTCCTAAACCCGCTCTTGCAAAGAATTACGGGTCTGATGGGCAGGTATTACTTGCCGTTCCAGGCGGTGGCGCTGATGAGGAAGGTTAGCGTTACGGTGTCCATTGCTATTTCGCAGATTGGGCCCTTGTTGACGGCGGATACGTCGGGTGGGCAGTTTGTTGCGAAGAATAATGGGGCGGGCGGAGGCGATCAGGAGGAGCTGCTGAAGCAAGGGCTGGAGAGGCTGGAGATGATGAGCAGAGGACTGGATCTGGATACGTCGAGGCTGGTGGAGCTGGGGATGGCTCCATTTGCTGGGGATCAGGAGGCGCTGAGCAGTATGAGGGGGAAGATTAAGGAGTGGTTGGTGCAGAATACGATTAGGAATGATCCCATGGTTAGAGATGCTTTGGGGAGGGGATTGCAGAGGAGGAGGGTGGATGCGCCGGCTGGAGCGAGGGGGACGAAGTAAGAGGTTGTGGGTGATCCTGAGCAAGAATTTAGTTGGGCTTTCTGTTCGATTCACATTTCAGGTTATTTTAGCAAAGCGATTAGACAAGCATGATTTAGTTTATGACCATTTGAAGGCATTTGCTTTGGTGAGAACTCCTTGATGATGCCCATTTGCCTTCCTTAAGCCCATAACGCCTTCCTTGATGTCTGTGTCATCCGAAACTTCTGCTGGTTTTTGAAGAGAGTGATCCTCCAACCTTCCTCTTCATAATTTTCCTGACATTCTCTCACCCTACCCATCCACCACCTCACCATCACGTCACAACCTCTGCCTCCCCCTCGTCTCAATAGGAATCATCACCATCCCCACAAACGCCGCCAGAATCAGCGCCGCCGACAAATACACCGGGGTGGTCGTACCATCCCCCGGCACCGTCGCCGCCAAAATGGGGGCCACTAAGCCCGTCACTCTATTCAAGAAACTCGCCACGCCCGTGCCCGCTCCCCGGACCGGCGCCGGGAAGATCTCCGGCGTGAAAGCGTACAGGACGCCATACATGATGTTCTGTGCGAACGCCTCGATGCACGAGAACGTGAGTAAGGCACCAGGTGTGGTACCGAACTTGACAAACAGATACAGGAAGATGGCGGAAACGAGCGTCGAGAGAGCCAGCGTTCCACGACGGCCTAAAAAGGGCGATTTCATGTCTACCGCGTAGGCGGCGATCAGGCTACCGGGAACGCCGGCGATGGAGGTTATGGCATAGTTGCGGTAGGTTTCGGCTGAGATGGTTTCTGGACTGCTGCTTGTGCTTGTTTTCGGCGCTGGTTGCCCGCTGTTGTTGCCGCCGTGGGATAGATACTGGGGGAGAAAGGCGTTGAATAAGGGATATCCCATGCCGATGGTTGCCCAGCAGAACCAGATGAGGGCGGTAGTCAGACCGAGCTTGCGGTTGCTGAAGAGCGGACGGAGACGGTCGCCTGAGAAAGAGGCGAAGCGCTGCTTGAGGATGTTGGCGGTCGATAGTCGTTGTCGCGTCGCATGCTGGCGGCGGCGAGGAGTGGCTGGGGAGGGGGATGATAGCCCGTCGACGACCGCGTCGAGTATTTCCTCGGTCAACCATGTTTTGCGGCCGTTACGGTAGGCGATCCCATGCACGACAGCTACGGCCTCGGCTTGTCGGCCTCTTGAGAGGAGGAACTTGGGGGACTCGTAGAGGTGGAAGATGAAGAAACGGACGAGGAACATGATCAAGGTGATGATGCCGATGCTGAACACAAAGTGTCGCCATCCTTGCTCGGCCGGCAAGTGGCCGATGAAATACCAGGCCAGCAGCGATGAGCAGAGTTGGCCGATGGGCCACCAGACAGAGAGAAGCGTCAGCAGGGAGCTGGAGGCGTCGGGCAAGAATTCGAGAAAAAGGGCACCATCAACGGGCAAGTTACCACCGACGCCAAAGCCAAGGGCTGCGTACAGGAAACAAACCCCAGCCCAGCTTGTTGCAAAGGCAGAGGAGATACCGAAGATGGCGGTGATGAAGAGAGTGGCGTTGAAGGCGAGACGTCGACCAAGGACATCGGACCCGATCCCCCAGATGAAGCTCCCAACACAAAGGCCGGCGAACAGGAAGGACGTGGTATAGCGTACGGTCTTCTCTGATATGTCGAACTCGGCTGACAGTGATGGGAGGGTGAGGGAGATGCCTTGCATCCATAAACTGCGTGTGACTGGCGTTAACGACGGGCTGCTTCTGTAACTCTTGAGAAAGGGACCTCGTACTTGTCTGCAAACCAACCAAAACCGCATAAGACAAACAGTTGCCAGTTGTACCTCCCCATTCCAATGTCCTGAATGGCCTTGTTAATGAGCTTTGATTTCACTATGAAGCAGTTTAGCATAAATATGTCCTGTAAGATAGATCATGGATAGTCGTGATCTCACTCTCATAATCCGTCCACTTCTCGCCGCCCTTGTTTCCACGGCGAACCTCTCTCCTAAAGCCCTCGATGCTGTACTCAGGTTCCGTCCCCATTTCTAGCAACATGCCCGTGTCCTCATCGTCGGCTGGGTCTTTGTGACGGTGGCCGCCCTCGTCATCATGACCGAGTAGAGCATCGTCTAAATCAGAAGGTGGGCGGGATCTGGACGAGTGACTGTGTAGATGCGCCTCCTCGAGTGGAACGAGCACTCCCGGATAGTCATCAACCGACTCTGAGCGGTAACCAGACCATAAAAGGTTTGTCATGATGATCCCTTAGTACGGTGAATGCGGCTCACCAGCTAGCATCAGCCCTTGATCCGTTCGTCTCCAAGGGGTAAATCTCCGTAAACGGCGGTAGAGTCGGAACCAAAAAAAAAAAACAGAAAGAACAGATTTACCAGAACGGTCGACTAGTTGGAACCAAGAGACCGGAATGCCTGGGAGGCTCAAGCAAAGTACCGTGTATGAGCTCAATGGGTACGGGGATAGATGAGACGAGTGTAGGGATGGGATCCCGGCTATGAGAGCGGTTGACGTCGCTGGAAAGGGATACTTTGGGAAACTTCAAAGAAACGTTGTGTCGTACGCTCTATGGCCTTCACATCTTGAAGCATGAAGTCGATAATCTTGTTCACACAAGTTAGGATTTCATGTTGGATGGATGAAATGGGCAAGAAAGGTTAGAGGTACCGTTCCTTATAAGGGGCTCAGGTGCCTGCCCCCACTGTCAGGGTACATGCAGGTCGGCGAATTAGGAAGTTGTAGGGTGCGCCTCCCCGCTAAATCGAACCAGCTGGTCGGTACCTTCCAGTGGACGCGTCCACTAAAACTGGTCACGCGTCACTCTGTTTGGGGGCTCTCCCGTTCCGTCCGAGCTTGGACGGGTGCGGCAGTTTCCGACCAATTGCAGGCACCCGCACGTTCTTTGAAGCTCACCATCATGTTTACCAGAATCACCACAACCATATGAATCATTATCAGCCTCTGGACATGACCTGGTGCTCTAGATAAAACGCAAAACGAAAGTCGTAATCAACTCACATGATCCAGCAAAGAGAGTACGAAAACATTTAGTTAATTCCGTCCCAGGATGGAGCGCTATCTGATCAAAAAGACACCTCCAAGCGCCAGTCTTAAGCGCAAGGCGTCAGACAGCCCCGCGAATTCGACGCTTGCTCCTGCTAAACGACCGCAACCTCTTCGTCCATACGAATCCCGCTTGAGTGCCGTTGATCCTCGGGACCAAGAAGGAAAATATGTGGGAATTGAATATGACTCTTGGAAAGACCAAGTGAAGTCAGCCATTGACCAAGCCCGCTCCGCAACCCGCTCCAAAGAAGGCGGTATCAAAGTCTTGGGGGCCCTTCTCAAGGTACGTTCCACTTCCACATGCAAGGAGATTACACAATACAACATATAAATCCCCCCACCACCTATGTTCAGTGAGATTCCGCACCTCTTTACCCGAACATCATACCGAACACCAACCCAGTACACCACCTCCTCCCCTCCGCTACCACAGCATAGGTAGCAACCATCAACAAGATGGACACATTCCGCCGACTTCCACCCAGGAAACGGCTAGACTGTGACCCGGACAAATCCACGTTACGGGTTGGTGCTCTGAACCTAGGTCTCAAGCATGACGTCGACATGCCGTACTGCACACCTTCCAGGGACTGAATGACCATCTTTCGGCTTCGTTTTCTCTGCTGACAACTCTGTAAACAGGCCATCAATGCTTGCCCTTGTAAGCCGGGCAGCCATGGAAACAACAAGGCCTGTCATATCTCGCAATGTGTGACTGCTGTGTATGAAGAAAGTCCCGATGCTCTCTACCGCGCTGCTAAGGAGCCATGCCCTTGCGGCTTTGTATGGCCATCGTGTACCGACCTCTTCCATGTCCGGGCCGTCGACGGCCTGGCTGATTCTCTGGACAAACAGGAGAAGCATGTCGCCGCATTTTCCACTGCCCTTGGTCTCATTCGCTTGGATCCCGCCCACCCCATAGTGAGTGGCTCGACTATCTCTAGTCTCATGTCGAAATGGAAGACCTAACAGCTCTAGGGGTATTGTCGTGTTGCCAGAGTCCTTCGCAACTTGACCAAGAACAAAGACAAGCAGACGGCAGCTCTTGCGCTTACTACCATACTGCGAGACTCTAAACTTGACCCTTCCCACGATGTACACGATCTCACTGTCCGGTTCGTCAGGTCCGGGCTCTACAACATGGAACAGTACCGGCGGGCACGGTATAATCAGTACCATGTGAGTTGAAGCTGTCTTAACACACTCTCGGCGCGCGGACATACAGCTGATACGCCAACCAGTTTCTTCTGCGTCAATTGTCTAGTATGCTAGACATGCCCGAGTCAAAGAGAGATCCTGTAGAGAAGCTCCCGCATGAGCTGCTAACCATGATCTGGTCCCATCTTGACACCGAAAGTTTAATGCAAGCTCCCTGCCAACGTTGTTCTCCTTTTTCGGGGCTAACAAATCCTCGTGGTCTACAGGAGATGTGAACGCGTGAGCAAGAAATGGCAGAAGCTGGTGCTTTCAGACTCGGTGCTCTGGAGCAAGGTCTCTCTGGGCAGGCCTGGGAAACCTGGTCGGCTCTTTCCACGGTTCCTCAACAAGCACAAGAATATCCGGTCTCTGACGATCAACGACACATCATATTTCAAGATGACTCACGACAAGCTTCAAATGATCATGCGTGGTTTACCCAACTTGGAACGGCTAAGCCTCCATAGACGCATGCGTCTCAGCAACCCTGACGGCCCCGAAGATGTTCCAAAAATGCTTGGGGGTGTGCAAGGGAAGCACCTGACAAAACTAACACATCTGTCACTGAACAAACTGGATGCCCATACAGCTGGAGAGCTTCTACCGCTCACAAGTCCATCTCTTCAAGTGTTGGACTTACAAGGCTTCTTGGGGAAGAATCTCAACGCGATCATGACCCGACAGCCTTGGCCGAGTTTGAGAAAGCTACGGCTGAGGATGCCGGATGACGACTACGACCCAAGGATATATCTCGGGGAGCTGAATATGGTCAGTAACTTGCCCTAGGCTCTTCTGTCTCATCCACTTGCTTACCATTTGATCTAGAACGGGCTCATGAAGTTGACTCCACACCTTGAGGAACTTCATATCGAGGGCTACGGGCTTAAGTTTGTCGATCATGAGCTTCACCCCGTGGGTTTCGACAAGGTCCCTTCGAGCGACATACGACCATGGCAAAATTTGCAGTCTCTATATCTCGGCTCAGTGAGGAGTCACGACCTTCTTAACGACATATTTCATGGGCATTTTGTCTTGCCCGCTTTACCAAACCTCCGCTCCGTTGAGGTCCTTTCCGACAAAGAGCATCTGGTCAATTATCTCTTTACGACATGTGATGAGCTGGGGAGCCCGCATCGGGGTTTCATGTCTGATCTCACAGGAACCACTGCTGAGTCGGGCATTGCTTCGGCGGGTTGGCCACGGCTGGAGGTGTTCAAGTGCCATGGCCCCATACGCACCGGTATACTACAAAAGGCTCTGGAGGAAGCAGCCACAAATGGCTCGCTGAAGGTCCTTGAACTAGCCATCAACAGCGACCAGTCACTGTTCAACCACCGCATCCATATCGATCCCCTGAAGGACTGGGCTTTCACGTCGTCACCGAGCGTTCACCATCTCGGACTATACCACTTCAACTGGGCTCAGCATTACAGCAATTTTGATGGCCAGCCTTTTATCGACTGGCTACAAAGGTTCCCCAACGTCGACGCGGTAACGGTCGCACCGGGACGTCATAGTGGTCTCTTGCCGTTCATCGAGAAGTTGATCGCCCACTCGCAGATCAAGGCATTGTACTTTGACCCCTCGGGCCTCTCGAGCCCCGAATGGTACGAGATAACAGAGACGGGGAAGAAATATGGGGTCCAACTGTTCAAGTTGAATGGAGGACCTTTGAATGCTTTTGATGGAGGTGATTTCGATAGCGCGAGACCGGATCTCGGACGGAGGGTTTGACAGGTACGGTCGGGGAGACATGCGGCACTCTTTCCGCTCGCATCTTCTGCATTGATGTGAGCTTTTGTTGCCCGCTCAACCCCGATCTAAACCTGGCCCAAGTGAGGACCCAGCAGGAATAAGCGTTGGACAGACAAGATGGTAGTGGTATGGATTGAGGTTATCAAGTTCGTCTTCATCTCGTATATGTTCGCGTTGTCTGAATAAATGTATTCCTAAAATCCCATGATCCGTTTAAGTACCACTACATCTTCCACTGGGAAGGTGCCTCTAGTGATCCAAACCTCGGACAAGTTCAAGATGAGACAGCGACGAGGGCGAGAAGGGGGAAACATCAAAGGTTCGGCCTGAATATCTGACAGTGGGTGTCAGGGCACTGGGCCATGCGGGAACCTGCCTGTGTGACGCACAGGCCAGGCTAGCACAAGCCAGACTCCAAGAAGGAAGTACCTAATAGGTTGGACAATAGGAGGATACTTATATTCCAACTCGGCCACAAGCCAAGCCGGACTTAGCCTAAACAATTAAGAATATACTATATATACCCATCATCCTTATAAAGTAGTACGCTATTACGTATCGAACGCGTAGACGAAGCTATCATCATTGAATTAGACTAATCGATTGATTTTTCTTTCTTTCTTCCTCTAATTTCCAAAAAAGTATTTACTAACCTTTTTTTAGTAACGAAGGTATTAATCGAATTAGACTAAGATCCGAACACCTCGCCTAATATACTCGCACTAAATAAATGTAGACCTCTACAATAAATATACTACCCTATATTTAAACTTTAGGAAATTAATACTATTAATTTATTTCGAATTTAATTAGGTAACCGATCGATATTTACGAATGTATTAAATCCTCAAATTCTATTTTAATAGACAACCCTAATCTACTTTACTCACAAAAAAAAGACTTCGATTTCGCCAAACTATTTAAACTTACCTTCGAATTAAAAAATCTCGTTAACGAAGAGAGATACCTAATTAATTAGAATATTAAGAAGAATTCATTCCCAAAGTTCTTAAATAATTATTAAAAGTAAATTAAATAGGGTATTCCTATTAGATTTCTAACGTACTAACCTATTAAACCTGCCGAATAATAGTTTTAAAGTTAATTAGCTAAAGAATAATTAGAATTATAATCGATTTTAATATATTAGTTTACGAAAAGTTAATTTAAATAGGAAGAATAACTTATTAATCCTCTAATATTCTACTAATAAGTTAGTACTAAATATAAATATTCCCTATCTCTACCCAATTTAAATTTCCAATTCTAAATTTAAGTTTAATAACCTTAATTCCTCTCTATTAATCCGCTTCAAACCCTATTTAAATTTAGAGCTAATTTAATAAAAACTCCTAATTTAAGGGAATTCCTCTATTCTCTATCCGTCAGCGAAAGAACGCCTCAAACCCTCCTTAATAAATTCGAACGTTTTTAATAAGGAATTAGAGCGGAGCTCCAAATTTAAAAATTAAATAATCTTTATAAATAATAGTAAAAAAAAGTAATCGACTACGCCGTATACCTAATTAAAGTATTTTAATAATAAAGGGTTTAAGAATGCCACTAAATTAAATTTAAAGAATGTTAAGGTTAATAAAATTAATATTTTAAAACCCAACGTTGCTGCTAAATTAAATTTAAAGAAATTTATCGTTAATATCACAGGCATTACTACCTTGTTCTTATATATAGGTGCACATGTATATATATTACATTAATGCAGCTAGTTAAGTGCAGTTGTCTAGTTGTAATATATTTAGTAATTTGAGCATAGACTGCTATTATATAATATAGTAGCTCTAGGTAGGTTTATGTCTATAGACCTATTGCTCTATACCCTATATAGTTCTCGTATGTATATAGGACTTTCTTCTTATTTCTTATATAATAATTAAAATTTTACCTTAATATTTACTCGCGCCCTGTAATACTTTATTATATTTAATCTTCGCGTTAAAGCGCAATGAGTAATTTCAGTTTCATTAAATATAATAGGAGCTATTGTATTAATTTAGTCTTTGCGATATTATTTTTCGGCGAATTATATAATTACCTATTTCGAATTAAGAATTCTTAGTAATACTGGTCAATATTAAAGCAAGTATTTAGAATTTTACAAGCGTATTTATTATAGGAAGCGATACGGTAAAATATCACCCAATTTCATTAAGTTATTTTATTTATCTATTTCGTTCATATAAATAAGATGTTTAACGATTAGAATTCCCTAAGCGAGGCTTAAATCGATTTTATTAAAGTCTTTTTATCATTATTATAAGGCTTTGCTAGCTTATAATCAATTTATAGCGCCAATACCCATACGGGTTTTATAATCGCTCCCGGTTTTATAATTACAGTTTGTAATTATAAGGAGGTAAGAAAGTTACTTTATTACTTTAATAAAAAGATTATTGAGCTGGACAAATTCATTATAGCCAATTATAATAAAGTAGTAGATTTCGAAGCTGAGGCTACAAGCTACGTTGAAGAGGTTATAAAGGTAATAACTGGGAAGTAAAAGAGCTACTATGGAGCTTAGATTGATCTTTGATTCTAGAGAGTGAGAGGACCACGCAACGGAATCAAAGATCAGGCCTCGGAAATGACAGTAAGGTTATACCAAGAGGAAGATAAACGCTAAAGGTATAGCGCTAGCATAGCATCATCGTGACAGAGAAGCGGAGGGTTTTCAGCCAGCTATGGTACGGTTTTTCCTACTGACTAAGAACGGAAGCAGCACCGCATACCCACTGGGTAGACTATGTAAATAGTTAGCGTGTATAAGACTAATAATAATAATATCGACTATTTAGAATTAACTAGAAAATTTGTTAATCTGAATATATATATATATAATAAATTACAGACTTATAATGGATTTATAGGTCTATTTTATACTTGATTAAGTACAAGGGTTAATAATATGGTAATATCTACTATATATATATATATATACCAGATATTTTTGGTTGATTTTATTCGTATCACGGAGCAAGAGCACCGTTAGGTATGAGGTATGATATATGTTATTGTATGGAGGAAGCAAGAGGAGAGTGTGTGCCAGCCAGGGCTGATATAGGGCATGGCATGACCCACTTAGAGTGGGTCTTGCACAGAGCCTCAATGCTCAGGCTGGGCTCAGTACTATGGTATGAGTACTGCAGTGCATTGGCCAATGGCATCTAAGGCACAAGGCATGTGACCTAGCCCTGTGACACTACCTCTCCTCAAGAAAAGCTCCCAGCTATAAAATCGCTGTCTAAATACATTGTTTTGCCTAAAGTGGATCCTCTCGGTCCTCCTGTAGATGCGCCCAATCAAATCGTGACAAAAACTTTCAGCGCGTATGCTAAGACGGGTGGTCGCTCGGCGCTAAGACTCTCACTCAGGAGTCAACCGCCAGCCAAAACATCACCATATGTGCCTCTTTTTGTAAGACGTACCATCTCTCGATGCCGTTGACAGTTGCCCTGCAAAAGGGGTATGCCATGAGTCATTTGGCTAGGATGCGTGGAATAAGTCATGCTGAACTCCTTTCTTTTTGCTCAATCTTTCTGTTGTTGTGCGACTCTGGTGCTTCGTCGAAGGGGTTGTTGTTGTGGCTCTGAGTGGGAGGTGAGAGCTGGCTCAGGGTCTTGTGATGACTTCTTCTTTGGCCGTCCCCTTCCTCTTCTTTTCTTGACCCAGGCTAGTGGTGCTCCAGCATCTGGGTTAGCATCATGATACTTCCAGATGGCATCGTCGCATCCCTCCAAGTCTCTGACTGGTTGCCAGCTAGGCTCATTAATGTCCTTCTATTTGACGTGATACATCCATCGTCCATTGTCTGCTTTGCCATATCTCATAATGTCCTCGAACTTCCATTTCCACCATTCGTTATTATCGCATTCGTCAGTTCTTGTCATGACTCTGCCTTTGTTTGCCAGGATATCTTGCTCAATGTCTTATTGGCTAGGGAGCCCTGATGTCTCCCAAAGTTTCACTATAGAGACATGGAATACGGGGTTGATCTTCATGTTCTTAGGGAGCTTGAGCTTCACTCGGTGGGAATCGCACTCCAGAATGTCAAATGGGCCTTCCTATCTGAGTACTAGCTTCGCTTGGAGCCTTCCTGTGGCGAGGTTCTTAGTGTTGAGTAAGACTCTGTCGCCGGCACAGTATCTGGGAGCGTCATTGCGGTGTTCGTTGGCATTCGCTTCATAATGGTCTTGTGCCTTCTTGGAAAGTGCCACCACGCCATCCAGGATGGCTTAGAATCGACTGGCAACTTCTGAAGCCTTGAAGAACTCTTTCTTCTGTACATCTGACAAGTTAGGGGGGCATGGTTTCGCTGGCTCTGTGCCCATATGGGGGTGAAAGCCGTAGTTGGCATAGAAGAGGCTGACACCAGTTGTTTCTGAAATAGTGTTATTGTGAGCAAACTCAGCCAAAGGTAGCCAGTCTGCCCAATCGTCTTACGCCTAGTTGACGTAGAGCCTCAAGTATTACTCTATCTCTGCGTTAATGCGTTCAGTCTGTCTGTTAGTCTGGGAATGAAATGCTGAAGAAAGCTTGATGGTAACACCCAATCTTTCATGCAGGGTCCTCCACAGTGCTGAGATGAACTGCGATCTCCTGTCTGAGACAATACTGTCTGGTAATCTGTGAATGCTGTAGATTCTCTCGATGAACCGTTCGACTAGCTCTTCAGTTTCTAGGGTTTCCATGGGTATGTAGTGCCTCATCTTTGTCAGTCGATTAATGACTACTGCGACGTGGCGGTAAGTCCTCCCCCGTCTAGTGCAGGGGGTCATTGGAGTAATGTAGTCGACTGAAATTTCCGACTATGACTTGAAGGGTACTGGGAATAGTTTCAGGAATCCTACTGGTGAATGCCGTGAGGACTTCGTCTTTGCACATATAAGGCATACTTTGCAGAACTCTTTAACGGACTGGTACATGCTTGGCCAATAGTAAAACCTGTTGAACGTTTCGTACGTGCGTTCTCAACCAGGGTAGCCACTGGGTTTTGCTGTGTGCATCTTGTGAATGAGCTGTAGCTGAGTGTCTTTGTCATCTGAATCAATAAGCACCCGTTCCTCTGCATCTTTCCTCCAGTAAACACGACCCTGTCTGGTTGAGCACTTCGTGAATGCGATCTTGAACTTCTTTTTGACTTCTGAGGTGTGACAAGGGCAGTGTTCTGGGCTTGGAACTGTAGTTCAATTCAGCTAATAAACTACTTTGGTCTTGAAGGCCTTGTTGATTACTTCAACCTCCTGAGAGAGGCTGGGATCTCAAGCCTTCTTATGCCAAAGGGGAACGGTACGTACTATAGTACGTACCGGGCCTTATTGCTTGAGCTTTAAGGTGTCTATCTAGTGGTCTGAGTACATATGGATTCTTCTGAATGCCTTCATCCATTCTCTTATGCTCTCCTGGCGCCGGCCCTCACCGGTCTGCCTTATCCTTGCGTATGTAGCGGGAAATCATCCCTCATGATGCTTGTTGATGCCCAATGAGGCCAGGAGTCTGGCCTAACACCTTCGGCAGTTTGATGGTTAGCTCGATAGCCCAGTAGATTGTGCCGTCAGTTGAACAGTCTGTCCGAAGGAAGGCCAAGCATGTATGCCTGAGGTATCAGTATAGTTGCTCTCAGCTTTGTGGGTGTTGCTCTCAGCTGTGCAGTTCAGCTGAGCCTTAGTCTCGACAGTTTAGTCATGGTGGATGTCTGCGTGATATGGGGTCCAGCTCCTTTGGCTATCCTTCTACAGACATGAGATCATTTCCTGCATCAGGTTTGACTTGGTATAGCTGTCATCGATTAGGTCGTCCGTGGACTTCGTGATGTCGAGCTCGTAGAGGCTGAGGTCTCAGAAATCTAGGTCCTGATCGTATAGATCTATGGCGTTGTCTATGTAGTAAATTTGCTCCATGGCTCCCAAGTGCAGATAAGTGACATCCACAGTCTCGTCCTCATCCTCAAAGAAGGCTAGATTGAACCTATCTGGATTGATCAATGGTTTCTTTCTAGCTAACAAACGTTCGTCATCTACGTCCTGCGGCCTGTCTTCTGGCTTCCAGCTCAGGGTATCAGGCCTAACGTTCGCCGCGCCCTGTCTATATGTGATTCTGAAGTTGAATCGGCTGAGGAACTCCGACCACCTTATGTGGCGTGGCGTGAGCTGCTTCGTGGTTGAAAACGTCTTGAGGTTCTTGTGGTCTGTAATGATCTCTACCTCCTCTTGTGCTCCCTCCAGCTCTGGGCGCCATTCCTCTAGTGCCTTCACGATGGCCAACAACTCCTTATCGTAAATATCGTAGTTGCATTCTGCTGCAATATGTTTAGCTGAGAAGTAGGCCACTGGGTAGAGGACGCCGTCATCTCCCTATTAGGAAAGAGTGCCTCCAGACGCCCAGTTCGAAGCGTCTATTTCAACCACTGTTTTCTTGCTCCAATCGAAGATCTTAGCACTGGTGCTATCGTAAACGCGGTCTTGAGGTCGTCAAATGCTTTCTGATACTCGACGCCTCATTACCAGTCAGCTGTCTTCTTGGTAAGCTCGTAGAGTGGCTTGGCTATACTCAAGAAGTTCTTGATGAAGCGACAGGAGAAGTTGGCGAATCCCAAGAACGACTGCAATACCTTTTTTGATTCTGGAGCTTCCCAAGCTGTCACTGCCTTGACCTTATCCATGTCCATCTCAATGCCTCTTAGTGTAATAATCAGGCCCAGATATTTGGTCTTCATTGTATAGAACTCGCATTTATCGATGTCGACTTGTAGGCTCGCTTTTTCCAGGCGTTCCAAGACGTCAGAGACGTGTTTGATATGCTCCTTCTCATTGTCTGAGTAAATCAAGATGTCGTCGAGGTAAGCGGTGGCGAACTTATCTAGGGCATCATATAGGATGTCATTGATGAAGTTCTGAAAGGTTGCCAGCGCGCCCTGTAAACCAAATGGGCACACTAGTGACTCGTAGAGTCTGAATCGTGTTATGAACGCTATAAGCTATTCATAGCCCTTGTGCACACGAATCTGGTTGAAGGCAGCAATAACATCAAGCTTAGTGAAGATCTTGGCCTTGCAAATAGCGTCCAACGTTTCCTTGATCAATGGTAGAGAGCATCTCGTCTTCAGGGTAGCGTTGTTGATGCCTCGGTAGTTGACGCAGATACGCACGCCGCTACCTGGTTTCTTTGCTAATAGCACTGGGGAGGCTGCTGGTAATTGGGATGGCCAGATAAACCCTTGTTTAATATTCTCATCTAGCCATTTCTTGATGACGCCCAGCTCTAGTGGTGAAAATGGTCGTGAACGGGCGTTAGGCAGCTCAGCTCCTGGGATCAATTCGATCTTGTGATCATAAGACCGGTGTTGAGGAATGACCTTGGCTTCTCTGGAGTTCGCCACGTTCCAGTACTTATGATAACAGGCCGGCATCTTTGCTTTGATCTGCTGCTCAGTGGCCAAAGGCCTGTCTGCCTTCTCGTGGAACTTCCTGGCGTCCTCCTCTGTGATCCTTGCCATGGCTTTGCCAGCGTCGTCTTTCAAGATCCTCAGGAAGTGATCTATGAACTGGTTCTTGTGCTTTGCTCCGTTGCCTATGCAGATGTCTTTGTACATCTGGTCATAACAATGACTTCGAGGTTCTCTGTCTTGACTGCGAAGTTGAAGCTGGCAGTATTGAATTTGACAATATCGTTCATGTTGATAGGGATACTGCTGACGTCGATGGGCTACATAAATAGAAGCATTAGAGGCATCCTTTCTGGGTTGATGATCGACACTCGCTGGCCCCTGATCATCCTGCATTAGACTAGTTTAGTCCTAACTTCTGGCTTTGACCCTGGAGCTGCTGTTAGATCATGTAGCAACATCATAGCTTGGCTCCCTTCTGGTGAGTTAGTTAGCCAGAGCTACTTGGGGTTCAGTTCTCTGCCTCTGCTTGCAGCTTTGGCAATCTTCTCTCTCAGTCTAGTCTTTTAGTGCTGGATAGCTTTGCGAGTCTGTGACAGAGGGCTCTGTGATAGAGGGCGTTCAGGGTATTCCTCCACTTCCGCCTTGATGGCTTGCTCCTCTATACCCGCCTTGGCAGCTTGCTCCTCTGCACCCGCCTCTACAGCTTTCTCAGGCTCCTCCGTTTTGCTCTCCAGCTCCTCCGCGTCCACCTTCATGGCTTTCTCTGGCTCCTCCACTTTACTCTCTGGCTGCTCCACCCCCGCCTCAACAGCTTTCTCCTCCACGCCCACCTCCACGCCTTTCTTTTCCGCTTTGGTGGGTTTCATGGCCTTGATTTCTTCGCCCTTGAGTGTCTTTGGTGCTTTGGTTTGGAAGTCTGGTATGCTGGTGGGAAGGCAGATGCCTCGGCATTTATGGTTGAATTTGAGCTCGCCTTTCTCCCAGTCTGTAGACGGGTTATGCTGCTGTAGCCAGGGAAGGCCCAGGATAATAGGGTTTTCTGGTGAGAGTGTGAATATGAGTAGCTTGATATCTTCATTGTGCACACTGATTCGCATGGTAACTCTGACAAAATCAGTGATGTAGATGTTGATATTGCCATCTGCCAGCCTCAAAGGCCTTAGGCGGTCTAATTTCACTAACGGTATCTTGTTTCTTTGGACAAAGTTTGTGTTAATAAAGCCTTTGCCTGTGCAACCGCTGTCAACCAATGCTGGGCAGTGCACTTTGCGCTTGCCATAAAGAAGGTAACTTGAAAAGAGGATGGATTTTTCTAGTCTAGCTGTTACTGAATTAATAAACAATGATTCCAGAGATTTTTCTTGGTCCTAGTATAACTCTCCATCTGAAATGTCCTCATCACACTTATCTGGGTGTCCCTCCACTTCCAAGCTTTTCCTTTCCTCCCCTCCCTTCTTAGGCAGTGGCCTTCATTCGTGACTTAGGACGAAGGCTCTGCATTTTCTGGCTCACTGGTTTCGCCAGCGGTCTCAGTATCAGCTACGTTGACGTTGTCAGCCTTATTGCCGTAGCCGCTTTGACCAGGCTTCTTGTCCTTCTTGCTTTCTGGGGAGCGGTTGATCCTGGTGCCTTCGATGCCACCCTTTCCGTCACTAATGTCGACCAAATTCCAGCACTTCCTCCACTCGTGGCCTTTCCTGCCACATCTTTGGCATTTGCCAGCGTCCTGGCGTTTCTTCTACAAGGCTGAGGGGACTAAGCGGCGCGTGATGACCTTGAGTTGGTCCAAATCTATAGCGTCACCACCCTGGGAGACAGTCTTAGGGGCAGAGCTTCCGTTGCCACCCTTGTTGCTGCCAAAAGAAGTTGGGTTGGAGAGCTTCTTCTGGAAAGCGTCCTCTTCCTGCCTGCGAGCCAGTTTGCTGAAAAGCTTGAGCCATCTCTGGAAATCATCGCTTTCTGGGACATCTGGTTAGTGAGTGACTGATGCCTTGAGCTGATCTGTGACTTTTTGATGAAGCATGAACACACGCATGGCGTTGCCCATACCACAGCGGTCAGCGTTAAGAACAAACTTGTCTGCGAAATCTTGAAATGAGGACTTCATCTGGAGCTTCTGCAAAGTACAGTTAGCTTCCACCTTCATATCCATTGTATCGTAGCGGGTATCGAGGTGTTTGATGAGGTTCTCAGCTGTCTTCCACTTCCAATAGTCTGGGTGCTCATTAGCAAGGATTGCTTGTATGTCAGGCTTGATGATAGACATAGGAATCTTGCCCAAGTAGATGAAAATGTGCATGAGTTTGTCACGTTCAGTAGGAAAGCACCTGTTAACGTGTGGCTGGTACTGTACCTTGTAACTACCTTGTACTACCTTGAGGTATAGAAGGTTGATTAAACTATTCCCTCTAAGGGATCAGTTGACTCAGTCCCCACAGAATGTACTAGAATACAAGAGGTTCTACCACTGTATTCTGGAGTCTTATAGTTTAGTCAGCATTTCTTCCAGACTGATTTGTCATCACAGGATTCAACAGAAGCTTCTAGATGCTTAATATTCATG
>RANY01000799.1:0-16699 GCA_009805235.1 Neurospora pannonica FGSC 7221
CCGAACCCAGCTCGCCCGCACCCCCAACGAGCGCCACGCCCTCGAGCACAGCGCCGGCTACTTCCACCACCACGGCGTGTACAACCACCAACACCACGAGGTGGGCATCACAGAAGAGGAAGACGAGGACAACAACGGACCCGGTCCGGACTTTGTCAACCTCGACGAAAAGCTCGAGCTGGCCCACTACAACCAGCAACAACTGCTGCTCGACAACGACGCCGCGGCCTCTATTGTCGAAGACGAGATCGCCGTCCGCCGCCTAGTCAAGGATCGCAACATCGGCTCTTGGTTCGGGCGCGTGCTGGGCGTCCAGCTGTTTGCCGTCGAAGAGGACGACGAGGAGGATTCCTCGGACTCTGATCGCGATGAGGACGACGAGGACCATCTGGCGTATGGTAGCAGACAACACTCGGAGGGACAGTTGACGGAGGAGGATGATGGGTCGACAACCGAGACGGACTCGTCGAGTGAGGGCAGGAGGAGGCGGCCGCATGATAAGCAGAGGAGGGAGCAGAGGCGGTTTGAGGATGCGCAGCTGTCGAAGCTGGTGGATGAGCGGGTGCCCCCGCCCAAGGAGGAGGGCGGGACGTGGCATGATGCTGCTTGGTTGTTGACTGTTGCTTCCAAGGTCATTTTCTGATGGAGCATGATATGGGGCTTGAAATCCGAAGAAACAAAAGTTAAAACTAAAAGATAAAGATGATGGTAATACAAAGCGGGAACGGAGTTTGGGTTGGCGGTTTTTTTGGTTTTGATCTTCATACATATAGGGGTTTTTGTTTACTTTGTCATCTCATGACTTGATTGGGTACGGTTGTATTTTTCGGAAATACGATGCTTCTATACACCGCACGCTCTTGACCATTCTTATTTATCACTAGTAACCTAATGACATATCTCATCTCTCGAGTGGGCTTTCTACCTATCATTACTACATCAAGTCGTATATATAAACTTCAAGGCCAAGTCGCCTGTTGGTACTGCCGCTTTCCAACTTACCAACTTCATCATTCCCATGTCCCTATCTTGTCCCATGGTGACCTGGATCACATATCATCCCTTCCTTTTCCTTGACGCTGCTGCTCATAGAGACAGGGGTAGAAATACACGGACAGTATGACCAAGGTCTTAACAGGTGTCTAGATACCCACACGTGCCACGAAGTCTCTGTCGTTATTCCATGTCGAGGGTCTGTCCGGGTCTCTAGACTAGGCCAAGCACACACACACATACATACGCAAATCTCACGTTGAAAGGTGCTCCTGCCCCTATCATGTACATATATACTCTTTACCACATGGCTTGTAAACCCCCGTGAGAATCACCAATTCCAGCCTGTGAAGTGAGTCGGCGCATCCATCTACCTACTTACATCATCAACCTCTAATCTAATCTAATCTACCTACTCATCAGCTCTTTCCCTCCCTCCTCATCTTCTCTTCCTCTTCTCATTCCTGTTCTCTTCCCTCTTTGCGATCTCAGGCCATCCATTCAATTCATATTTCTTGACCTCCTTCATATACCTATGAATCAGTTCAGTCCATTGCCCACCACCCCTTTATACTTTCAATCCAGAGCAGCGCAGTGGTATCTACGGTGGTAGAGTACATGGATTACAATCTGTGTTGTCTATTTCCACGTCTAACGGCCATGTCCATGCTCACGAGCCCATTGTTTGGATCTCTATGTTCATGTGTCCATGTTCAACCTCCCTGCCCATATCCATAGGTCGTCTGTCTAACCATGTTCAAGTTAAGGAAGGTAGAGTAGAGGTAGTAAGTATTCTGTAAGGTGAGAACGGTAGGTATGTTGAGCGAACTGCTAATGTAGGTAGGACTTCTAACTAGTGAAAGAACAGCCAGTGTCTTAAAAGTGTGCCTTTTTTTTTTCGTATACATATATCGGTATGTATGTCATGATCGACACGGACACCGGGACACGGACACGAACATAATGGACATGAGTATGGTTCTGGTTCTGGTTCTGAGGGGGGGAAGATGTAGAAATCATCATTCAAGGGTCCAGATCCAATCCAAACCGTCTGTGGCCGTCTATTTCGTAGATTCAATCCCATCATAGAGCGATACATGCGTTCCTTCCCTGTTGTTTGTCCTTCAGGGTCCTCAACCCTCAACCCTCAACCCTCAACCCTCGACTCTCAAGATCTCCCCCCCTATTATCATCGATGTTCACCTACCCGTGCCCCTACGTAGTGGGCTTGACCCACCCATGATCATTCTCCGATCTACACCAGGAACGCCGATAGCGATCTAATCCGGAGGGTCGGTAGGGGTTTGGGTATTATGTCATGATCGCCGGTACGGTTTTATGGCATCAATTTGACATGCACACCGTTTTCGAGCCGCGGACAGAAGTTTTTCTTGTAAATCACCTAGTTGATCAACTATGCTAGTCTCTTTAACTTCACCTGGGTAAGGGCTTAGGCATCTTTCCGAGTGGTCATTTCTTCTTCGATGTGGGCTTGTGGGTAAATAGGGCCAGACCGGGGAGATATTTGCCCTGCTTCCGTTCGATAGTTCCTGTCGTCGGTCCCGCTGGATTATTAGAGAGAGGCTGACACGGTGATGAGCGCCTTGCTGGACGGGGCCGGCCGTGGTGGACGAAGAGAAGCGGCCATGAACAATGTTTCTCAGGTTAAGGGCCATACCATATGATGTTCTCCCCTTCAAGTTGATTGCTTCCTACTGTTTCCATTCCGTGTCTTGCTGATCACACATATTTTTTCTGCTCTTTTGCTGTCATTTTTTTGCTAGACAACTCTTGGTTTTTCCCGAACTCCACTATTTTGCCATGAGACCTTTCATGAAGGGCTTGAGTATTGCGTTGCTTGTTTGAGAATCAGACACGCGCTCACTTGTATCTCGTGATAAGTCGCGCGCGGTCTTCCTTTTGGTGTTGTCCTGCGTACTCTGTAGCGCGAAGATCTCCCCAGCAAACAACAGCTCGTCTGTTTGCCGTTCAGATCCCTTGTCCCCATTCCATGAGGCTTTTCAGCCCCGTAAGGCCTCGCTCTCACTTTATATGCTCCCGAGCAGCTTTATTTAGCATCGCTCTACCGACCTACCTCCGTTATCTCGATCGCAGCCTGCCGAACCTACCGTTAGACCTTCCCGTCTCCGTGTGCCTTGTCTCACTTTTCTCAACTAGGAACGGTGTGCCGTGCTGCCGTTTGCCTACCCTGTCGGAGCTTCCTCCTCTTGGCTCCTCCGTCCGGTCCATGTGCTCCTCCTCTCCCGTTTTTGTGCTCCCCTCCCCCGGCAAATGTGGAGAGAGCATGAGTGTGATTGCTGCCCAGCTGGATCCGAATGAGGAGGGCAAAAACAGGTTTTTTTCTCGGAACAAGGTGTTACTATGCATGTGTGTGTGTTGCTGTGCATGCAGGTTGGTCGCGGGATTTTGGACCGCTTCACCCTTCCCCTCTTCTCGAACGCAAAGTGTTTTTGAGTTTGTGTGTCTGCAATGTAGACTGTTCGTGTTCTCGAGATTTTTATCGGCGACTAACCACTGGACAGGCTGGCTGTTCTCTCCATGGCCTTTGGTTTTCGAATCCCTCTCCACTGGGCCCTTGTCGCGGACTTGGCTATCATGGAGTAATGCTCATCCCACAACGCAACAGACCGAATCCCGAATGTGGCTTTAGCTGGGCAGGCTAGGCTGCAACCAGTCTCAAATCCCTTGCCCACAGCCGACGAGGCTTTAAACGGCGCCTAAAGAGGGGGGGGATGTCAGCTACCGTGTTAACGCATTCTCCGCCAAACGGGGTGGGTCGGAGCTGATAGCCGCCAACGAAAGTTAGTGCCTTCTGACTTGTTACGGCAATAAAGCCAGTGCTTAAGAAAATACGATCCGATACAAGCATCCCATCGGGACACCCCGAACCGTTTTCTTTTCTCGGCGACAGCTCCGGCTCGCGCATAATGGCTGAGAATCTCTTTCTCTGCTTGTGCTGCACACCCTAGCTAGCCGTAGATGAGGACAAAAACGAGTTAAGTATATATCGAAATGGGAAAGGAGAGGGGCATCAAACAGTAGATAGAGTGACACTCGCCTCATGCCAGTCAAGACAAAATCTTCTCGCCCCAAAACCACAAAGAAATGCGACCCATATCCCAAGTAGTTGTAGCATGATGTCATTTGTGATGCCATTCACGCCCCGTCTCATACAAGTCTGCATAGTATCTCTGCCTGGCGCGGCACTGGTAGAACATGCTAAGCATTTCCTGAAGCACACTCTAGCAGCCCTACGCGAGGACTTTGGAGCAGATAGGCTTTCTCTTGCGGGTCTCATTAACCGAAGGGGCGGTTGGCCAAGAGCTGTAACTGCTGGATCGGATACTGTGCTGGATGACAGGCTCTTCTTGGCTCAGCGTATGAGGCCCCTCTCAAAGGGTCATTCTTCTTCTCGGCCAGTCATGTTTCGAACTGAGAATGAGAAGAATGTCTGTGACTCGTAACAAGACGCTGTGGGTGACACACTGCAAAGCCGAGTCCGCATCGTAGGTACTGTGCTCCGTAACTGATGAGGCCGGCCATGATGATGATCCTTCATCGGATCCATGGGAGCCATGGGAGCGACGGGAGCCGTAGTAGGGTCCCCCCCAACGGGCGGTTCGCAGGATGGACGATGGGCACAAGGTGTGTCGGTTCGGGCGTCAGGGCGTGTAATCGTTCGCTTGTTTGGGAGCCCGAATAGGGGGCACGAGCTCGTCAGAGAAAGATGATCCTCGCCGGACTTTCCAAGGATGGTGCAAGTAGAGTGCCCATAAACCGTCATCGTGCTGTGCCGAAACCCGGTCGGCGAGGTCTAGACCGCAAAAGAACAATCAAAGCTCCGTTGATGTTTGTCATCGTGGATGGTGTCGGGTCGGCGCTCGAGTCAGGTAATACGCAGTAGGTTCATTGTTGAAGGTTGGTGGTTGGAGATGATGCGAATCAAGTCGTCCGTCTTTTGGCGAATTATGGAGGAAGAAAGTTGACATGTTGCAAAGTAAAAAGTGAGATTCCACGCAGCAGCAAATGCTGAATTGTCTTTTTGTTAAATCCAATTTCCCTGACTTGCTAACTTGGAAGGCACTGTCTACAACTTGGAAGGCGTAGAGGTCATCGTGACTTCCACTTGGAAGTAAAGGTCAAGCTGTTCCTTCCTTGGACGACGGATTGTGATTGGATGAGGTGCCAAAACGGAAGTCGAAGCTTGGACCGTTTTAGTCGAGTCCACCAAGGGGTTATCGGTTTAGCGGGACGCCAAACCAAAAGAAGGTTGGGCCAAGGATCCATGCATAAGCGGTGCCACCAATGACGCCAGTGGTCCGTCAATGACGTCGGGAGGAAACAGACGAACGTTCACCGGAGTGGGTACAATGGCCACGGGTAGCCCCACCTTACCCTGGGCAACGGAAGGACAAATGAGGAAAAGCGCCATCGTTTCCCGTCATTTGACTGGCTCACCATCGCCGGATTTCGCTCGGTGGGGAGCCCACGGAGGGGTAGCGGGTCCTGTGGTGGTGGGGTTGAATCCCATGTTGGACCCCTCATCCCATTTTTTTTCTGACTTTTTTTCTTTTCTTCCGGTGCAGCGCTGGTGCTCCGGGGGCGTCAGTTGAAATCGAGACTCTCGTGACTTTCATCCATTATTGGGAAGCTTGGATGGCATACGATCGGTAGCAGAATGTGCGAGTGCCTGTCATAGCGTCGGGTGACAGCGTGAGTGGAAGGGAAGGGGAAAGACATGGCAAGGGGGCCTTATCGCAAAGATAGGTTTCAAGCCTTCCGCAGCGGATGGAACGAACGGAAGAAACGCAGAAAACAGACCCACGGCTCTGGTGAACACTTCCGATAGTGTATCCATCGTCTCCATACCGTCCAGTCTCCTCCGCAAAGGGCATCCCCGCCGGCGCGGAGCATGCGCTGGAATTGTCATGTGTGACGACTGTTTCGGTTGTGGGCTCTGTGAGGGACTTGTGCCGTGAATTGGATGGTTGAGGAGGTGCCTCTGTTCGCGATGAAGGGGTGGGGTTGTTTGCGTGGGTTGGTGATGGTTGGTGGTGTTGGGTCAGCCAATTCCACCATCATCTGTCACTGACTCCTTCTCCGACTGCGCTGGCATGCTGCTGCATCGCGCGCATTGCATGGTATGCTTCGATGCAGGACCCCTTTGTGAATTGGTTCTTTCTTGGCTTCTCGTGGAACCATCCCGTGGTCCCAAAGGACAAGGGACAGGAGAGAAATTGTCGTATCAAAACGCGCGGAGCTGGTTTTGTACCGCCAGATGGTATCATCGGTACTCGTCAGGGCTCGAAACGCCTCTGACTCTTGGCCCAAAACCAAGAGTCAGGCGGGGCAATTAGCAAAATCGGGGCAAATAGCAAAAAAAAATTAGGTACATACCAAGCCCACCCAAATTGCTAGCAAATGGAAGTACCATCATTTTGTTGCATAATTGTATATAAGTCAGATGTTTACATTTTAAAGTTTGGTTATTATTATAAAGATTACCACATATGTATGCATGTAAAATTCATTAATCTAGTGCGAGTACAGACCTTAAGTTCTTATATTAGAATATTCAGAATTACTAAAACTATACTGCAATTGCATTTGCACTATGAAAATAAAAGGTATGAATAAAATAAATACATCATTAGATAGAGAAAGAGAA
Organism: Neurospora pannonica FGSC 7221; assembly: GCA_009805235.1. Classification (NCBI taxonomy): domain Eukaryota; kingdom Fungi; phylum Ascomycota; class Sordariomycetes; order Sordariales; family Sordariaceae; genus Neurospora; species Neurospora pannonica. Next base: position 6,683 of record RANY01000799.1, read on the forward strand.
AGCGAATAATCTAACGTATTTACATTTTAAGTGCATATGTTATAAAGTTAGTTGTCAAGGAGCGAATAACTTCAATCTATTTAGCAATATTCAGTAAAACCAGTCTACTTCTATTTGCTAGTAATTTTGCAGGCGGGCTATTTCCCTAAATTTTATTGCTATTTACCCTAATTTTACTAATTACTCTGCCAGACTATTAGTTTTAGCTAATAGTCTGAGCTACTTTGAGGCCAGATAAGTACTGCTACTATGCGCCGTATTCCTCAGTTCTTGTAACATGGTTTAATACTTTAACTGCATAGAAACTATCTTTCTTGTTTTCATTCGAATCGCCAAATATCTGGAAGATTCGATGAGGCATCTACGGCATCGTGAAGAACATTTCGAGGTCATTAATTCTTGTCAAACGCATTCTTTGCTGAGGATTAAACTTAGTTGAAGAAAGTAAGTGTATAATATAGAATTTTGTAACATTGAAACATCCCTTTAACAGGACAAATGTATCATTTTTAGTACAATATAGGTTGTAATCAGTCAGATGGCCTCGTTAGGGTTACATTTATATCTATGCCCATGCAGATACCTTAATTTTACCCTTTTGCAGCACTTTTTATCATTGCACCAGATGTAGAGTGCTAGAGAGTAGAGATGATGCCGGAATCAACTAATATATTTGAAGCCAAGCTGTCCAAGGTGAAGCTATTCCCAAATCTGGTTACTATATATTAAGGCTCGCTTTGATATCGTCGATCTTTTACATGGACTCGCTGGCTAGCGTTTGCTTGGCGGCATCAACAAGTCACGAAGTCACACTGGTAGCTGTGGGGGCCGCTAAAAATGATACATTTGTCCCGTTAAAGGGATACGGAGGTTAAGGTACCTTATGGACCCTGCGTTGAGTGGGAAGGTGGCCCAGCTGCCCGGTGGCCTAACCGGCAAATGGTACTTTGGAGATGAATTGATGTTTGGGAAGACGGTCTGAACGGTAGGTACGCATGAGGGTATCCAGTGCTACACACTCGCGATGCTGCATTGACGGGAATTGCATCGAGCTGGCAGTCTGATGTCGGGTCTGTCAAAAAGGATGGGAATTCAGCGCTGACAGGCTCGGAGGCCATTCCGTAGTTGATACTGTACGCGGTTGCCAGGTACCGGCCCGGTCCTGGTCCCGGCCCTGGTGCTCCGTGCCCCCTCATCTCCCGAGTCACGACTTTGCTTTCGCTCCCATCTCACCGGTGAATGTTCCGACTTCCGTTCATCCTGAATACAGTGATCTTTTGTGTCAAAAGATGTCCATTCAGCCCATCATCAAACTCAACTCACCTGATGTACGGTATTGTAGTCAGCCTATCACAACCACTGTTGGAGATCATGGAAGCCGACGTTTCCACCTCCATCTACACAGTACATCGGCGCGAAACCTAGCTCACATCGGCTGCACATGTGTTTGGGTAAAGCACGGGCTGGGACGGGATGCACGCGAAGCCGACCAGGCACATTTGCGAAAACCAACGACTGAGCTCGAGCAATAATACGTACCGCACCCATACTGTAAAATAAACTATGGAACATGGCTTACATACATATGTACTCGTTCAGATTAATGCTTCGGTCCCACCATTATCTTTATCGGCGTTATTATGGGATGTTAAGATGCGCAAATTATTCGAGGCTGTCGAATGGCCGTCAAAGCTTTGTCTTGTGGACATGTCTCATTGTGCGATGTGATGGCGCCTGTGCTAGTGAAGGTCAATTCCTGAAAAAATAACAAAATTCCCGAAATTATCGAAATTCAGAAAATATCGAAATTCCAAAACGAAAAATACGGCCCGTGCACCTCACCACCAAGCTACCGTCACTCAAAGCATCCACCTCAACGACCTTATCGACCTTATCGATGCCCCAAAAATAAAGACAAATAATCCTTTGTTAGGTTATTTGGAAGACGAATTACTAATATTGTATTTCCCAACCAAAATTTGGTCCTACTTAACCAAGGTCTAGAGATATCTGAGCACTTACACGCAATGAGCCATCACGTGGGGAAAGCTTGGCGGAAATAATCATATCGTTTCCCTTACCTTTCCTTACTTTCCCGTTCCTTACCCTTCCCGTGAAATTCCACCCCTTCACTAGCCTGTGCTGAGGATACCGATATCAACCGAGAAAAAAACTGTGGCACACATTTTCAAAGTCCAACCACTCCATATGGTCCCATGGAAGCTGCAACAACAGTACCCAACATCAGGAAAAGAACCATCCAGCAGGTTGAGCAAGTTCGTTGACAGGTTTCCCAAGATCTCGAGGTGAAGCAACGCAGCGTCCTGATCCCGATCGCGTCGTGACTCGGAGAAGGGAGTAGGCGGCGCTTTTGATCGGAATGGGATCATCGAATCGAACTGGTCACGGCGATGAGGTGGAATGTGCGGTGGTTGGTTGGAGTCGACGCCGTCGTGGGCTCGTGGTATCCTTTCGGCCTCCATCACGAACTCCGTCTCCCCCAAGGCTGTCCCATGTTGCGATAATCCACAGCCTGTCCACTAGCCTACGACCTGCCTGCCTGCCACCAAGCACTTTAAAATGCCGCCCGAAAACGGGGGATGCGTTTTGGACGAATTGGATTCTCGGGACTCGTGGTCAGCAAAAAGGGCATCAAGGGTCCGGACTCTATTGCGAAAAAAAAGAAAAGCCAAAACGGCCTGCATTATCTGCATGTAGCACTCGAGATGCAGCCCTGGCAAGCCGCTATCCTCCTTTTCTCAATGGTTCCTGCAAATATGGCCTGACTTGTACAGTAGAGAAGGAGATGGAAAATGTTATGCCTTGTTTTTGACGGCGCCCAACGCCGCCATGTCTGGCCGTTTTCCCGTCCTTGTCACACTTGGTACCGATTAGATGCGCAATTACCTTACCACTTGGGACCCCTGGACTCCCTTAGACATTTTTGACATCGAGGTACCAGAGCTCGGGAGCTCACACAAGTCATGTACAGGTATTTACCGTAGCGACCGGCCCGAGTCAGTTAGTAAAACCCGTGCGACTCACCCGGAATGGCTAACATCGAGGTTGGGGTAACAACCTGGAAGCAACCTTCTTTTCATTGTTCCTTTCATCCTTCCACTTCCCCCGCTTCTGCCACTGCATGAAGGTTACCAACTGACGTATCATTTCGGGGTCCCTCCATTCTGGATCTTTCATCGTTTTCCTCTCCAGCGCCAATGCCACCAAAACTCCGAGACCTTAGAGACTAGAGGTAGTGACAACCTCGCAGTCTTTGATCATCGGTTTGCAGTTGGTTCAGATTGTTCAGATGGTYCAGCTCGGCGCCAGCACCGGGGCACCTCAAAGCCACTTGACACCTCTTTCACAATTGGCAGATTTAGACGAACCACGGTATCATAGATCGTCATTATAAGGATATAGATTACTGATCTTGATACGTGAAAGTACGATTCCATCTTTGTCTTTTTGGTTACCTTTGAGGTACCGTGGTCCGTACTAGGCGCTCCACCCCGCCGACGCCAGAATTCCACACGGAACCTGGAACCTCTGTGTCAAACCCACCACGCGACCATGCGAGGGGTAAGCTAAACATTTTGCAGTTAGGTAGAAGGCTACCTTTCGTGAGCTTACGGTACATGACCTGACGGGAGGAGGGTCTTGCTGGGAAGGAGGACCCTTTTCGCTTCTTCTTCTTCTCTTTGTCCATGCTGCCCATCTCCCACGCCATCTGGCATCAGGTCCATCTCTCTTCCGTCCCGAACCTCTCCTCCTAACCTCAGCATCTCAGCTCTTGACTGCCCGTGCCCGTTCAGGTTCCTGTGCGAGTTCCTTATGTTCAACCCAACGTCACCTTAGTTGAACCCTAAAGACCGAGTACTTCCCGTCACCTCGTCATTGAACACATTCTGATCTGCCTCTGATCTTTCCCACCTGCACCACCAATTCAACATCAACATCAACATCGACCACGTCCCTCAAAACACTCTGACATATTTGACCCAAAAACGTCAAGGCTGTGTTGCCTCATCAACACCCCCTGGCCCCGCCTGTCTAACTGTTGTTGTCTAAACTAAGACAAAGCCAAAGCCCCYCCCCCCGCCGTTTCCCCGTTGCCCGTTGGTCTTTTCTGCGCTCGCTCTGCGTTCCGGTGGGATCGTCGCCCAGGAGCCGCTGAACGGTTCTCGTCGCCTCCATTGATCGGCCCTCATTTTTATCTCGCTGCCTTTTCCAGCATCCGATCTGAACCCTCAGAACCCTCCACGCCCTCCAACCCTTCTTCCAGTGCTTGTCGCCGTTACATATACTAAAGCTGGGCCCCACCTTCACTCCGCACCTCCTCACTGGGTCTCCGTGACACGCGCAAATAAGAATCTCGAAAATCTCACCCCTGTCAACGCCGTCTCCTCTCGCAATCTGCTGTCGCTAGTCCGTCAGACGCCGTCCGCCTCTTTTCCATCCGGCCCGCCGTCCCTTTGACGGCCTGTACATGCAAGTTTCTCCTGTGTGACGTCTCCCGTTTTCGACAAAACATCATCCGCACTCCCATCATCCTCGTCACCGTGCTGTTTCTTCAGTTTCCATTGTACCTCGAAACTGACCTCGACCCCGTCGTGTAAGCCTTCCCTCTTCGAGCTTCTTCTCCATCTGCGTTTCTGCAATCTGCATCTTCCCCGCGCCCCCGATCCCTCCCCGTTCCAGATCAGCAGACGCCCGGGTCCCCTCCTCACAAGGTTCGTGCTACATGCAGTCCCCAGGCATTACATTACACACTTGCACAATTTCCACCTTGGTGTGTTCATACACGAGTCGCCGAGCACTTCGCGGCTCGGGGAGAAGAAGAAGAAGAAAAGAAGTCTCCCCCTTTCCCCCATCCCCCCCTTCTCTCCCCCTATCCGGCCTCGTCCGGGCTGAACTCCTCTCCCAAACTTTTTTTCTCTGGTTCCATTACGTCAACGCGCTTTGTATTGCATTCGGTTTCCGCAGTCCACCATGCATTCACATTACGATGACGATAGGGTTCGTCGACATGGTGCAGCTTTGGGTCTACTCTTCTTTTCGATCGGCAACTAACCACGAACGCAAATACACAGGAAGATCAAGACATAATGCCGGATTTCGGAGAGCACGTCGACAATGGGATCTTTGAACAGATCCTAGAGATGGACGATGACGACAAGCGCGAGTTCAGCAAGTCTTTGGTCACCAACTTCTTTGACCAAGCCGAGGAGACCTTTGTCAAGATAGAGGAGGTTTTGTAAGTGCTCTGAGCCGGATCAGGGCCGCCTTATGCTCTTTCGGTGCTCTTCATGCTGTGCGAGCTTGACTTGATGCTTCTAGAGGACCCCAGAGCTAATACGAGGGTCGTTTGATCAGGAACAACGAGAAGCTCGACAACGGCAAGAGGCTCGAGACGCTGTCGAGTCTGGGCCATTTCCTGAAGGGCTCCTCAGCCACTCTTGGGTTCAACAAGATCAGGGATTCGTGCCAAGTTATCCAACAATACGGCCACAAGCTCAACGTTGATGGTTCTGCGGAGCCCAACGAACAAGTTTGCCTGGAGAAGATTAAGGCTGCCCTCAAGACAGCCAGGAACGACAAAGACGTGCTGGCGGACATGATGTTGAACGAAACACACGGCTTCTTCCAGCCAGACGACGAATAGTGGGATTTAGGATGGTTTACAACACCTTCCTCTGGTTTGCCGTGCCCATATCTGGCGCTTTTGTTGGGCGATGAGGGCAAGCATGCCTGCCTGCCTACGTTGGAGCAGCTTCGGCGACACAAGAGCATGGCACTCCTCCGGGCGAGTAGGTCGAGATGGCGGGACGCGGAAAAAAAGTACAGCAGTCTAGAAGACGCGAATCGGAATAGAATTCAGGGGCCTTTTAGACCTAGCCATTCCGCAGGGCTTGGAGCTATGGGAGCCATGATCATTACGCGTGGGCATTGCGCACCGACGGCGTTCTGCGGATCAGACGCACGGTTCATTGGGGCGCTGGAAAGGGCATTGCGGGATGGTTACGGAAAGGCTTTGAGAAGTAGCAGGCTTACTGTCCCGAGATACAGGTGGGAAAGATATTCCAGCATGGTCTCTGTTTTGGACCCTTTTGCTTGTTGGAATATCGGGATGTTCAAATGTTGTTTGTCGCTCTTGGTGGATTAGGGGGTAGTCACGGTTCTTAAAGACAAGAGTAGCCTTTGTTAGTAGCGGTTTCCCGGGTATCGGATCCGATTCATACAGATAGTATATATCATGTAACATCCTCAAGTTGTTCTCTCCGTCAGGGGTAGTGGTTGGGTTGGGCTAACTGTTAAGAGTTCGTTCTCGCGATGGAGAAAGGGACAAGGCCTACGGCGATATGGCTCGGAGACTTCCGGTAAAAATGATAGGCTCGATAAACGCACGGACCTTCGCTCCGTTTAATCTCGAGATGGAAACGTCACCAATGGCAAGACGGAGGTCCGGCTGATCGTCCACCGGCCGGCAATGAAATCAACCTCATTCATTAAACACCGAACCCAGCTTTGCACCAGGTCGCCGACCAGTCTGACGTCCAGATTCACGACCGGATATTGATTGTCAGCTTTGTAAGCACTCAAAACTTAATCAATCGCTCATTTTCCGACCCGCTTCCAAATCGCCAAAATCGTACCGACATCGCCATCACAGGCTCCCCGCTTGACAACTAGGCCATTATTTTGTGGCAAGGTGCAAAGAAGAAGGCTCCTAGACACAGTAACATCGGGTTGTCTGGTTGCTGTCCAGCACTCAGAACGATCTACGAAGCATCGACACGGAATTTACCAGCCTTGGAATGCTTGATTGACGAGGAGTTAAAAGATTATATCGCCGAGTCAACACATCAAGTGTAGACTAGTGCTTATTCGCCTTCTTCACGTACCTCACCAACCATATCATACCATACACAACCACCTCTACAGTGGGCTTTTGAACCGCACACAAAGAAGTAACACCAAGGTACCCTATCGGCATTTGTCCCCCCCTCACTTACTCAAACCAAACCATCCCCGGGGTTTTACCATATCGGGTCACGCTCCAATCAGGAGATATCAGCCGAAGTACCTAACTAATCAACAACCACCAAAATGGAGGAGTCAAAGGCACAAGCACTACCAGCAGCCTCAGCCGCGTCTACATCATCATCACCAGCAAAAGTGCCACCAAGACAAGAGCAAGAGCAACAGCCACGGTCCGCGAGCGAGGACACAGCCAACCCGAAAACCAAATCCAACCCCAAAGGCAAAGACAAAACCAACACCACCAACAAAGACCAAAACCAGAATCAAAACAAGAACCAAAACAAGAAACCCAACAAAATGCCACCAAAACCAGCCCTCACTCACTTCCTCTGCATCCCCCTCGTCACTACCACCTCCCGGCCTCAACTCACCCGAACCCTAGCGGCCTTTAGAGAGGAAGTCACGATCCCCAACCCATCCAGCGCTTACGGAGCGTTGCCGGTGCCGGAGGAAGTCATCAGGCCTGTGGGGACGATCCATTTGACGTTGGGGGTTATGAGTTTTTTGGAGCCCAAGGTTGGGAAACCGGGGAGGGGAGGAGGAGGTGGTGGCGGCGGGATTGGGGGTAATGGAAGGGGGGAAAGAGACGGGCCGCAAGAAGATGGCGGGAGTAGAGACAGGAGCAGAAGCAGAAGTGGCAGTAGGAGTGGCGACGAGGAACAGGGACCATCCAGTGGTGGAGGAAGTTTGAGCGGACTGAGGAAGTTAGAGGAGGCCAAGGCTTTGCTGAAGAGCTTGAAACTGAAAGAGATTTGGCAGGAGGTGCTGAGGCAGTCACAGACGCAGGCGACGGCGGTGCCGATGCCGCGGGATCTTGACAATGGTGGTGCACCTATTGCTATTGGGACGGCGGAAGAGGAGGGTGAAGGGGTGGAAGCTGGGATGGGGACGGTTGTTAGGGACGTCCAACCTCAGTCTCAGTCCGAAATAGGGATGAAGGGGGAGGAACATTTGAAGATCACGTTAAGAGGTCTTCACTCGATGCAATCACCTTCCAAAGCAGCGGTGCTCTACGCACCGCCCGTTGACCCGCTCGGTCACCTCCAGCGCTTTTGCGAAAAGGTCAAGGCGGAGTTTGTGCAGAAGGGACTGATGATGGAGGAAGGGGGTAGACCGCTTTTGTTGCATGCTACGGTTGTTAATACGATTTATGTGAAGGGTCGTGGTCAGCAGCAAGCGGGTGGTAGTCGAGGCGGAAAGAAGGGAGGTCATGGCCACCACGGTCACCATGGCCATCGAGGAGGAGGATACCGAAAAGAAAGACTGACGATTGACGTGAGGGAGATTCTGGAGAGGTATGAGGAGTATACGTGGATGGAGGACGTCAAGGTGGAAAAGGTGGCTATTTGCAAGATGGGAGCGAAGAAGGAGATGTTGGACGGGGTGGTGGTTGATGAGGCTTATGAGGTTGAGGAGGAGGTTGACTTTTGAAGATCCCGTCGAATCATAGGACTTTAGAGGTTGACGAACTACGATTATAGTAGTCGAAAGAGCAATATGTTTGGTATCCCCTCGTCTCTGTTCGGTCCAGTCCGACAAAGGCCCGAGGTATCCACGAGCCACGCTAACTCGACTTGTGTGAGAGGAATGAAGCGATCGGAAGATAGCCGTAGATCTCCCGTTAGGCTATCGTACATTGTATCGTGCTTGGGTTCTTCTTCCCACGGTTGTATCTACTGTGTGTAAGCTCCGAAGCTGTACATTGTACGTACAAGTACCTACATGTTCGGCCATAGGGGTTCGAGAGGAGGGGCAGAGGGGCTCCATGGGTCAACCCCTGAATGCCATGTTTTGGTCAACGGAGCTGCCCGCCGTTGCTGAAGGTACGGCGACAGACCATGATCCCTGTCCTGTCCCATGTCTTTATAAGGGCCCACTTTTTGGAACGAACGCCGAACCGTGAAATGGAAGGAATGATTGACAGGGGTTAGGGACCACGGGACTTGTTGGCGGCAGGCGCGAACGACGGCAGGGCCGAAGCTAACCACGGCAGCTGATGAGCAGAGCTCTGGGAAAGAGTGTCCCGACTTGTCAATGGTTTATCTTCGGCTTGCTCAAGGCTATTACTTACTCTAGGGGGCAGGCACAGAGGAGGTTACACTGGAATTTAAGTCGCGACCAACAAAGTTTGTCCATTCCATTCTGTGTGGTTCGGACATCGGCTCCCTAGGCAACAACGACAGCCACATCAACATCAACAGCGAACACCACAAACGACGACAACGACGACACCTTCACGAGCCTTCGAAGATCAGCATGCCGCGTACCGAACAAAGAAACGACCAGAGCGCGTTCTTTTTCCTTTCCACTCTACGATAATCGAGCGCGTCGTTGGCCGCTAACTTCACACCATCAACATGCCTCGCAAGACCCTGGGAACCCCGAAGAAGCACCGCGTTTCTTCGGAAAGTGCTCGAAGTCCTTCCTTCATGCGCAGTCTACGGAATGCCAGCTCTCCGTCAACATCGCCATCCAGAAACGCCACTCGTAGTCCACGACTGGGTAGCTTGGCCCAAGCCATAGCTCCGCCTCCGCGAGCAGCACTCTCTCCTTCTCCTTCTCCGGTTGCCCTTAGCAGTCACACAAGCACGCCGCGCGGGACTAGATTCATAGTTATGGAGGGAGGTACAACTACGGGTACAAACACAACTGCAGCTACAACGGACCCTTCCAGCTCCAGCTCAAGCATGAGAACCTCGCCGTCACCCATACCCGCACCAAGATCAGCAACACCTACACCCACAACAACCGAGGACCTCCTCAAGCAAAAAGACGACCGCATAGCCCACCTCGAGCTCTCATACCAACGCACCCTCGACGCCCTCACCAACGCCTCCTCCTCGCTCCCCTCCTTCTCCTCCCTGACCTCCACCACCGCCCACGAGCTCCGCCTTTTACGGTTGGAAGCCGACGCCCTCCGCGCCGAGCGCGACGAGCTCCGCTCCGGCTGGAACGCCGTCCAGCAGAGCCTGC
>RANY01000081.1:0-62228 GCA_009805235.1 Neurospora pannonica FGSC 7221
GCAGCGGTGGCCCGGCGGGCGACGGCGACGGCGGTGCGGGACAGGAACATGGTGACGACGGCGGTGGTTGGGTGGTGTGATGTCGGAGTGACAATTGACCGGGAGAGAGCGGAGAGGCGGGAGATGATGTTTTGTCTGTCCGCTGCTGCGCTCGGGAATCCGAAGCTGGTTTTGCTCAGCAGTAGCGAATCCGCTGGAGTCCAATTGCCCACACTGGTCCCACAGCTGCAGTGGGCAGAGAGGCCCCGACGCACCGCTGCCCTTCTGCCGCTGGCAACTGGCGAACGGTTGCTGGGTTGGAGGCATGAGGGCGCTTGGGCCACCTTCTGGAAAGCTTCCCCAGGTGATTGCCAGAAACAGCTAGCGCAGAGTCAGGTGAGACAGCACGTAAAAGCTTTCATCTCACGAAGACAGCGCAATTGTCGCTGAACATGATGGGTTTTGTATTGAGAAGAAAGTGATAGCAAGGCAAGAAAGCAACAAAATGAATACAGGTTTAAATTGACTCAAGCTGTCAATTAATTGTTCGAGGGTTGACCTGAGAAACAAGTTCCAAAGAGCTTCTTCCAAGCTACAAGCATGACCCTAACCCTCACAGTGGTCATGTCGTCATTGTTTACAGCCAAACAAAACATATCCAAAACACCAAACAACATCGTCAATCAAGACAAGGTGGAAAACATCCGTTGTTAAGACTGACGTTTCATGTCTTGCTGTTCTTGCAAGCCGGAATAGAGATGAGAGATGGAGGATGTCTGCGCGAATAGCATACGGCTTCTCGACACCGCCGGCCGTTGCGCGCACCGGTAGTTCTCCACCCAGTGAACGGGACTCCGGCTTCCTCCAACTTCAAACTCCCGGCCCTGATCCGGTCCCCGTATGCGATAGTGGATCCCCAGATCGGCCCCCTTAACATATCGGAACGGCACCATGCCGGAAGTGTGCTAGCGGAGATCTTCGTTGGTGCAATCGGAGGGATGATGCCGTGTCATCACGTGGGAAGATGCCTCGGCACTTCCTCCTTCAGCTAAGCCAAGCTCCCCCTCCATCCCTCCCGCGCGGCCGCGCCCGCATATCGTCAGCCTACCGAAGCCGACTCGGCCGTTTAAAAGCTGAAATATCACAAACATCCGGGTGTCTTTTCCGCAAGGTGATATTGGGGTGGCATTGATATACTTTGTGTAACTTACCACAATCACTTGACATATGGACACTTCAATCACAAGTTCTTGTTTACTTTCTTCAACTGAACCTCATCTCATTTTCCCATAGTGCAAATCCGGTTCTTCATCTTCATCAAGCTTCACCACAGGGACACTCGTCCCTCCCAACACCAACATGTCAGACTCCGAATATGACAAGCTCCAATCCTTCCAAGAGGCCCTAGAGCTCGTCAAGCTCCCACCCGACGCAACCTCCCAGTATCGATTCATCGGCACCCGCTCCGCCTACCTCCCGGGATGCGACTACCCACCAGAAAAAGAAATGCCAGCCTTCCACTCCGCAGCCTACGGCGGCCACGTCTACGCTCAGAGTGCCTTAGCAGCCTGCAGAACGTGGAGGGAGATTGAAGATCAGAAGAAAATCCCCAGGTCTCAAAAGCTTGGTCTTCACGTTCGTCTCCCGTTATTTCCTCTCCCAATGATGATTGCTAATAAGACGCAGACAATCTACGGCTTCTTCACCACAGCCGGCAACCGCCACCGACCCTTCATCTACTCCCTCACCCCTCTAACCTCCACCCGCTCCTTCAGCACCCTCTCCCTAACCGCCTTTCAACCCTCCGTCCCCTCCTCTTCTCCCACAAAAGACCACTTCCCCGTCTCCGACGCCTCCTTACCTCTATCGTCATCCCCGTGCTTCACAGCCATGATCTCCTTCAAGGCATCCGAACCCCACAGCGCTGGCATCGCCATCCAAGAACCACCACCGCAGGTCCGCTTCAGAGAGATTCTGGGCTCAAGAAAACCAAAGGACTGGCCGCCTGCTCCGCCGGTGGATATCGACGGCGTGGTTTCGCTCGTGGGGAACGATGTGGTGGGTGAGTTTCCGGTGGTGGAGATGCGGAAGGTTGATATGACTGCTTACAACGCCGACCGCCCCGTTCACGAGAGGAGGGAACTGTTGCTTTATCGGTTGTTAAAGCCGTTACCGAGTGATGGAACAGACGGCCACGACGGCAACAGCCACGCAATAATCCACGCGTACGTAGTCGACAGAAACGGATTACTAATGGCGTGTAATCACCTCGGCATGGGCTGGACGTTGGGTAAAGCGGCGAGTCTGAGTTATAGTATCGTGTTCCATACGAATGTGGAGGAGTGTGTGATGAGGCATGGAAATCGGGAGGCGGACTTGGACGTAAACCCGGATTGGGAGGTCAGGTTGAAGAAGAAAGGGAAGGGGGATGGGGAGGATGAGGAGGATGAGGGTGTGTGGTGGATTCAGGAGGCTTGGTTCCCTAGGGCGGGAGCGGGAAGGGGGATTGTGGAAAGTAAGGTTTGGAGCCCGGGAGGTGTGCATGTGGCGACGGAGTATCAGGATGGATTGATTAGGAGCTTTGAGAAGGAGGAGCAGAAGCCGAAGTGGAATCCGAAGCTGTAGGGGGTGGGTGGTGATGGTGATGGTGGAAGGGGAAGGGGATTGGGAGTGGCATTTTGTATCTGGGATTTGCTTGGACTTTGGAGTTTGGTAATAGCGAGCGAGAGATAGATTTCCGTCTAGAGGTATAGATGCGTAGAATCATGGAACTGTTTTGAGTACACTCCTACGGGAGATGATCAAGTGAGACTCTTTTGAGAAGACGTAACCTTGATCATACAGAACACTTGTATTTCATTCCATCTCCTTCATTTGAGAAGTCCAAGAGTTGAGATCATGTCCGACATCTTGATAGAGGTACCAAACACATACTCACATCCCTATGACTATATCAGAATACCCCACAAGAAGCTGTGCCCCTACCTGACACTCTCCGAGGCAAGGTGACTCTGTGGCGTCCTTTTCTTGACACCTCGAGCAGCGAGTCAGATTTTAACTACATGGCATCATCTCCCAGTGGCGGAAATTCAACCCACGCAGACGCCCATCCCCCCAAATCCCCAAAGCCCTCGAGCCCAGTCCCATGGTTCCATGGTTCTCGCCCACGTTGAGGCACAGACGACGCAGCCCGTTTCTTCTTTCCCGTTTTAGAAGCTGGGCAGCTGAAGCATGCGGGGGTTTCGTCACATTGAAACTCTGGTTGAGAGATTTTCTAGGGGTCCAGGTTTCTTGGGGAAGTCTCACGTGGTCAAGCTGAGACCGGTAATGGTGATGGTGATGGCTTGCATGACTGGGTGACTGGGTGGGGAGGAGAATATCGAGACATGCGAGATGTGATGGCGATACGAGGACTTGGGAGCTTGGAGGGTTGGAATATTTCATGGACTATACCTCTAGCCCCTCAACCGGGGAATCGGACTTCTGGGTTGCATTTAGGTATGTTGATGATAATTGCGAGGCTGACGACAATGGAATTGCTTGGGGCTGGAACCTTTCCCCGGATTCTGAATGGGACTCTGACATCCTGGAAACCGAGTTTCACTGTCTGGGTCGATTGGGGGTCTCAACCCTTGGAGGATGCTTCACGTGGTCCAAAGAGCTGCAAGCCTGCATGTCCTTCGCTTGGATGCCAGATTGCCAGGGACATGGGCGCTTGGAGGAGTGTTCCATGGTTTCGAATCAACCGCACGTTTTGCTTTTTGAGGTTCTTTGGGTGTGTGGATGGCAAGACCGAGGCTGACGGGAGCTGGGTGACTTGGGGGGCTTGTAGTGAGAAGAGACCTTCCGGTTTCTTGCTAGGTTGGTACAGTTGGGGGATGAGGATGGGGGTGGTGCGTGATGGTGTTTCATTAGCAGCGTCGTGTTGAGGCTCGCAATTCCTCAAGGAGAGAGCAGTGATGAGTTTCTGAGGACCTTACATGGGGATTCGAACATGACACGTAACGAATTATTCGGATTCATGAGAGCTCTAACATGCCAGCTTGAACAATAGACAGATATCGGGAAGTGGAGGGAATCCCAACATCGTGGTAAGGGTCCAACATGAATGCTACCGTGGAGCCGAAAGGAGCGCTCTTTTGCTCGCTTCAAGCACTCGAATGGCACGAACAGAGTTGATTCCGCGGCTGGGCGAACGGCTCGGGCTTGTATGTCCGAGTCCACGTTTTTGAACAGCTTTTCATTTGTGTCAATGGCAAGACTACTGGGCTCATCGTCAATGTCTCGGAGTCACCTTGCTCGTCAAAGCATTCTTCATAATGAAGAATGCAGCGAGGAGAAAAGAAAGTGAAGAACACCGACGATGGATCGGGGAATGAGTTGTTCTAACAGGAAGCCGATTTCCTTTCCTATTACAGGAACAATAGCCGACACAAACCGACGACCATTTATCACAAACAGCGTTTGTTGGACGGAAGAGTTTCGTGCAACTGAGTGTTTGAGTCAGGGGCCCCAGGCTTGTTGTACAAACTCATGAGAACGCGACATCTGAGAAATGGCTTCATGGCGCTGGAGCTAATGCTCGTATGTAATCCCCTAATTCCCCGGACTCCGGCGGCACCAGGCTGCTGCAATAGAAAAGAATTTAGCTTTAAAAGGCTTAGCAATCTCTGCAGCTGATGTCCTCACTGACTGGGAATGGTCAGTAAAGTTGAAAGCCAAAAAGCCAATGAGAGTGACGAATAATGGCCGTCCTACCGATTTGGGCACCGAGGAAGGGGAATCAGCCAATGTTAGGGCCGCGTGATCAAAGTTTGGGTCGATACTCCCTCATGTCTCCGACAAAGGTATCTAAAACCGAAGGAGTGCGAACAGAAGGTTCTGTAGTTCATGTTGTACTTGGAAGTAAGCTGAGGTACGTCTTGGTGGCACGATGTGTTGTATGAGACGACATGTTGAACGACCTCAGACAACCTCAGGAGGACGATGACGGGCCCTTGGCGCTTGGCAGACTGGTAGGACGGGAGTTCTTTGGGGAACTGGAAATTATCACCAGAACATTGGAAGTGAAACCCCAGACAGCCGAAAACGCAATGTCGAGACGGAGAACAAGCTGAGCTCGAAAGACAAAAAGCAAACTGAGGTCAGGTCTCTGGTTTGGTCCGGTCCAGAGTGTCCAGATACACAAACTCCGCTAGCCCAGCATCTTACCCCAGACTTTTGGGTGACATCGACCGTGACTCTCCAGCATGTCCAGCACTGTCCAGAAACCGTGGCATCTGCATCACACTTTTGCTGACTGCACAGGTCATTTGCGAGATGGCCCTGCCCTCCTGACCAACTGCGACGCCAGCGACGACGGCGAACCACTCGCCCAATTTCCCTCTCTCAATTTTTTCCTTCTCCCGTCCAGCCCGTCCCCTTTCTGACGACAGCTTTATACGCACCAATCAGATTCCATTCGCGGTACTCTCCGCCTACCGCGTTTTCTGACCAGAGACTCCCGACACCGAATCAACTCTTTTCCATCTCGGCTCTAGCCCGTCATCATTGGTGCTTCTAACCATTCAGCTTGCGAACTAGTAGCTCCCCAGCTGTTAGCTGACCCTTGGCTGCACCACCGAAAACTGCACTGCACCGCTTCCTGCACCCCGGCTCTTCCCCCAGCTCTTTCCATCGTGGTGCCCATGTCGTGCTACCCTCTCGTGCCTCTTCCTCGTGGTGCAGGCCTTGCAATTGCTAGCTAGGGCTGTTGGTCTGTTGATTCTTTGCTAGCTTCACCGTCCTACACAGAGAGTCTGGTCATGCCGTCGTCGCAATTGATGAAAACTGAAGACCTCCATTCCAGTTAACTGGGAGTATTCTCTGGGTCTTGTTCTTCATGATCAGTTCCTGATCCAGGTTTCGTGGAATCTTGTCTTTTCATCCTGCTGGGTCAGCTCCCCCTCCCTACCTACACACGCTACGCTACCTGGTCGCCTCATTCGAGTGCTACCCCTCTCACCAAGAAAAGTTTGACCTTACCTTTTTCTCTCTTGCCCTGCTGGCCTGCTGGCCTGCTACCCAGAGCTACACAACAAACGTAGACCCGTACAGAGCTTTCCCGTCACCTGAGCCCTCGGGTGATCCAATCATCTTTCGATCTCGGCCATCTTTTTGCGACTTGCGACTTGCAAAGGTTGTCGTCGAATCGAATGAACCCTTTTCTTCTTCTTCTTCCTTCGTCCCCCCCCTTCTCGCTGTTTTTTGAAGACGCCACTTGCGCATTTCTTACCTACCCTCGCTACCCTACCGACCTGGACGGACATTGGAACTTGTGTCATTGTACCTTGAATCTTTCCAGCCTGCCAGCTTCGTTTTCGCCTCAAGGGAACCTTATACATAGCCAACCCCTTCGGACCCTTCCGAGAACTGGCACACACACCACCATCTTCTCTTACAAGCTTTTTTTTTCAGCCTCCAGCTTTTGAGTTTGCCTCACAGATCATCTCGGTTCATAAACCGAACAGAGGAAGGGTCTCATCGTTCTAGAACAAACTCCTTTTCAGCTCACTCACTCACTGTCTTTGATCCGAATTGTTGGGTTGTTTCTTCGGTTATGAAGCTTCCTCCTCCATATCCGACATTTCTACCATCCGAATACCTTAATACCCGAAAACCGACGACCATTCCTACCAAACCGAAACCGAAACCTTGAACGAAGCAGAGGAAGTCAACATGGAGCATTAACGATCAACCTGTTATCACCGTGGAAGTGAAGGTCAGGCGGGTTGCTGGCTGCGAATTGGGAATACGAAGTTTCAGTTCAGTTCTAGAGTGAGAGCAACAGCAAGGAGACAGAACAACAGGAAGAACTTCCCGCACTTCTTTAGCAGGCGCCGATCGATGCAATGGGGATCCAAGTCGAGTCCTCGCTAGAACCGCCTCGATCGTCTTTCGCGCAGCAGTACGGACCATGGCCCTACCACGATGTGCGATCCAGTCGGTATGGCTGGGGTGAAGGGGCGGCGCTCATTTCGAACGCATTTTCGGAACGGTTTGCAGGAGCGGAGGGGAGTAAGGGCAAGACCACGCGGCCTGCTCTTGTCATCGAAAGGGAACAGGAAGAATATCCGACATCCGTCAGCACCAGTTTACCACAGCCTCCCCCAGCACTACTAGTCCAAGCATCATCATCACCACCAACACCCTCACCATGGGTCTTTACTCAGATACACCCAACATGCCCCATCCTCACATTCCCTTTGAGTGCGGCCCTTGTAGCATCACCACCAACCCCCAGGCCCAGCCTCAAACGCCCCCGCCCTTCAACAGACGTAGACGGCCACAATACCGCCCCGCTCCCCTGCAAGAAACGGCGTCTCCGTCTGCATCTCGTCACCTCCCGGCTTTCTCGTCCCTTTTCGCTGCCCGCTACGCACATCCTCAACCGGGAATCCATTCTTAAAGGCGACAAGAGGTTACGGAGCATAGCGGCAGCAGCGAACAAGAGGATGGCCATGTGGGGAATGGGTGCCGGGCAAAATGGGAATGGGGGTGGAGGTGGAATGGCAATGGGAGGGAATGGAGGTGGGATGGCAATGGGAGGAAATGGAAGTGCGGCGTGGTTGAGGAAAATGGCGGCCATGAATCGGTTTCGGATGAGGATGTTGGGGGAGAATTTGGCGAGGGCGCAGCTGGCTGCACAGGCAGTGGGACAGGGAGCAGGGCACGCAGGGCAGCGAGCGATGCCGGGAGGACAAGGGCAGGCTGTGGGAAATGGAGGAGAGAATGTGGGAGGTGTGCCCATGGCGAGATCCTCACAGCAACCACAAGTCTACGGACCCGGGACAAGTCCGCGGCCTCCCCCAGGCCAGCTCCAAGCCGGTGGGCAGCAACCACCAGTAACAGGATTTCCACCACCAGTGATACACACCAACACCAACACCGCAACCAGCTCAGGACCATCAACACCATCAGCACCATCAGCATCACGGCACCTCCCCCCCTCTCCCCGCCTCCACCCCCTCCGCTCCCCCGACCTCCGGCCCATAGAAGCCCAAGACTTCGAYGACGAGGACGTAGCGTTCCCTACTTCGGCGCACGAAAGTCGAT
Source organism: Neurospora pannonica FGSC 7221 (assembly GCA_009805235.1). NCBI lineage: Eukaryota > Fungi > Ascomycota > Sordariomycetes > Sordariales > Sordariaceae > Neurospora > Neurospora pannonica. Next base: position 8,074 of record RANY01000081.1, read on the forward strand.
ATGAAGGCGAAGAAGAGGAAGAAGGGCACGAAGTGTATGCAGACTTCGGTGTGCTCTTTGGCGGCGGCGGAGATGATCTCGATGAGGAGGGAAATAGCATGTCTGGCGAGATTCCCGTGGAGCAGCAGGAGTATCTGGGCTTGGACGATTTGGATGGAATTCCTTGGGGGGCTAGGTGTTGAGTCAAGCCTCTCTTGGGCTGAAATCGGGAACCGCGGATGGTCTACGACGTACGCGCTACAAGCCGTCGATGCCGGCGTGGTCACAGTCTGCAAGTCGTTATTCACTATATCAAGCTTGTATCTATCTATTTGGGAGGAGGATATCGTGCTTTCGAGAGCGCGGTTTGCATGTGGGCGGTCGGTTACATAAAACAGAACAGAAGAAAGAAAACATAGCATTTGCCTCCGACCTGTTTGTTTACTTGGCTTGCTGATGAGCGATAGCATGGCCCCAAAGGTCCCAAGCCCCATGGCAAACAGAATTTTCTTGCTCTTGTTTCTTGATCGTTCGCTTCGGGGAGACACGCGGTCGAGCTCGGGCGGTTGCTCCCTGGTGGTGTTGCTGTTGGACTCTCGATTCGCCTCCGGCAGCTCGCACGCCTCCGGCCGATGGTGTTGACAGCCTTGGCGGGGACGCCGATAACACCTAGACAAGCCTACGAGCAGGGGATAAATTTCGGTTGGAGATTCGACCAGAATAGCGATCAAGTGCGCCTCGTATGTCGGGGTGGTATTTCAGGTGTCGCGAATACGGATGTCGCGGGAGGAAGGGACGCGCGAAGGATTGACCGACCGGGCTTCGGAGACAAAGGATGAAGTGAAGTGCAAGTTTACGGAACGATCCGGTCGACCCGCCGGGATTTACGGAGGTCCCCTATACACTAAGTACTGCGTACAGGGGCCCGAGGTCCGGTCCAGCGAGCCGGTGCCCCACTGCAGGGAGCTGCCGAGCTACCCCACATTTCCATGCGTGGACGTCATGGCAGCTGGAGATCTACCCCATCTTGCCGCTGCTGATAGCGACTGTCATCCGCTACCTCTACTTGTACAACTTATAGTGATAAGGGACAACTTCCGGATATCTAACATCTACAGCCTCGTCTCCTCCTCTCTTTCTCTTCTTCTTCCTGCCGCTGCTCCAATTGACCATCTCCAGACAACGATATCACTACATCCAACCGCCACCATGTCCCACAGCCACCTCAACCCCGAAGCAACCCCCTTCCTGCCCGCCATCACCTCCCTCCCCACCCTCCCCGACGCCGCCCTGATCTCGACGCTCGACCTCCTCTTCGAGTCCTCTCCCGAACTCCACGCCCTCGCCCTGCCCACCCTCCGAACAATCTCCTTCTCCTCCTACCCCGACCTAATCTCCACCATCCGTGACGAGCTCCTAGCCATCGCCAACGCCGTCGCCGTCTCCGCCGCCGACCCTTCGGTCCCCGAAAACGAAAAGGAAAACATCAAGCGTCCACTACACGCGATACTGGGTAGTCATCCCAGATTGGGCGAGCCGAAGAAGGAGACGTTATCGGCGCAGAGTAAGAAGGAGCAGGCGCATTTGAATGCTGCGGGCGACGGCTCAGAGGAGGTGAAGGAGGAGCTGAGGAAGTTGAATAGGCAGTATGAGGAGGAGTTTCCGGGGCTGAGGTATGTGGTTTGGGTTAATGGACGGCCGAGGATGGAGATTATGGCGGATGTGAGGAGGAGGATTGAGAGGGGGGATTTGAGGGTGGAGGAGAGGGAGGGGATTAAGGTGAGTTCTTCCTTTGGCCTTTCTTTGTTGACTACCTTTCTGTTTTGCTTGGTTGGTGGTCTCTGGTTGGGAAGTGTAGTTGTGTTGTTGTTGGATGGCAAGGCTGACTTTTACCTCCCAACAGGCAATGTGCGACATCGCGGCCGACCGAGCGGCCAAGCTCCTCAAGTCCGCACAGGAGGCCGTCGAACATAGCAGCGCTTAGAGAAATTGAACACTTCGAGTACAAGGCATACATCTGTTGGAACTACGAACTGCATCCAATTGTGCGGTTGGTGCCAGGCAAGGCAGGTCTGGCAGGAGATCAATATGCAGGTCGCTTTGGAGGTGACCGGCATGCCCAGGGTTGAAGCAGCCGGCGCCAAGGGTATCGGCTCTCAGCCACACTCGTTGGCCGGCCGGCCGCCCGTTTGCTGTTGGGCGAATCCGCGACGACAATGCAAAGGCAACACACGCAGGTCATTCCAGAGAAGGAGCCTGTTTTTGGGTCCAGTGCTGTCTTAGGGAAAGGCATTCTGCTCGGAATGGATCTTGGCTCCTGAGACACCTTAGTCGAGGGGCTAAATCGGTAAGCACCCTTGTAACGAGCACTTGAAGTTGACCTGGAGGCTTCATTTCTACACTCCAAACGGCACACTCGAGGGACAAAAAGTGCTGGTTGTTCTTCACTTGCTAACATGTGGTTGAAGAACGCCTAATGATCTGCTGGCGCCTAACGTATCAGCCTCAGTTTCGTCCTCTCTGCCACACCCATTGGCCGGCCGTTTGCTATCAGACGAATTCTCGACGGCAACAACATGCACGTAGCCCGCGGCATTCAACATACGGACGCTACGTGGGCGACATCATTGGAGAATTTGTTTGTTCAACAGGCCTCTGACATAACGCTGCCGAACACAATGCGCGGGAGGCCTACAGTATGCCCCCCTACCCGAAGCATCGTCTACCTCCCATTTTGTCTCCATAAAGACCTCAACATCTTCCGTGGAATCAATGATACCTTTCGTTCTCAGCAGCATCTCCTATATCTGCTTCACTTCCAATCTCACACACTTTACCTCTCACCTGATCCTTCCTCCTTACAACCATCTTTGACTCTACCACCTCTGACCTACACATCTTGATGAAACTTATACGCTTCTTGCCAAAGACCACAGCAGTCACTCCTTCCGCGATGGGTTCTGAGATCAAGCCCCCTGCTTCGGGCATCCTGACAAGCCCTGATCGACTTCGCAAGATTGATCAATTGCGTGAGAAGAACATCGATGTCATCTTGCCGTTGCCTACACTGGTTGCGGTCGGTGACCAAAGCTCTGGCAAGTCTTCCTTGCTCGAGAGCGTCACTGGGATTCCGTTCCCCCGCGGCCAGGAACTCTGCACCCGTTACGCAACCCAGATCACCCACCGCCGCGATCCTGAGGTGCAGATAATCATCACAATCATACCGGCCCCTCAGAGCACCGAGGCGGAAAAGGCCAGTCTTAGGTCTTACCGCAAGGAGCTTGCCTCGACCAACGAGCTTCGCGATCAGTTTGTCAAGATTCTTGATGAGGTAGGTGTCCCACTCTTTATTCTACTGACTTCTGCTAACCGTTACCCAGGTCAACGTCTACATGAAGATCAAGACGGACAAGAACCCTGAAGGAGAGAAGACCTTTTCTAGGGACATCTTGAAGATCGAGAAATGCGGCCCTACGGAGGACTATCTCACCGTCATCGACGTTCCCGGCATCTTCCGCCTGACGTCCAAAGGACAAACGACAGAAAGCGATCGCCACCTGGTTCGAGACATGGTCACCGGCTTCATCAAGGACAAACGGACGATCATTCTCGCTGTCTTGCCAGCTAATGTGGATGTGATGACCCAGGAGATTCTGGCTCTGGCCGAACAATACGATCCGGACGGAGAGCGCACTCTCGGTGTCCTCACCAAGCCCGATCTGGTCATTGAACGCAGCGCCAAAGAAGCGGTTTGCAACCTCGTTACCGGAAGAAAGAAGGCACTCAACCTCGGTTACTACCTTGTCAAAAACCGCGGTGGCGACGATGACGATGACTCTGACGATGATTCGGGTCTTCGGCGGAAGGAAAAGGACCTCTTTCAACAGAGCCCTTGGTGCAACCTCCCGCAGGAGCGCGTTGGAGTTGCAGCACTTCGTGAGAGGCTTCAGGATCTGCTGGGTGAGATCACGGACAAGGCGTATCCCGAACTTCGCTCGGAAGCCCGCAAGAAGCTCGCAGATGCCCGTGATCAACGGGAGGCACTTGGCCCTCCTCGACAGACCGACCGAGAGCAACAACAATATCTCGCTCAGATTGCAGCAAAATTCCAGAGAATCGTCCGTGCAGCGCTTGAAGCCAACTATTCAACGCATTCGGTGTTTGACGAACATAGCATGAGGCTTATTACTCAAGTAGTAAGCATCATAGACACGTTCAACAACCGAATGAGACAAAAGGGCCACACATACTCTTTCGTGAAGGTGGAAACAGGGGATTCAGACGATGAAGCAGCGAACAAAGCGGATGACAGTGAAGAAGACGATGATCCAGACTACGATGCCGAGTACGATGCCGCGCAGAGCGACGCAGCCAACCGCGAGATAGTTCGCCAAGTATTTCCTGAGTTGGAGAGCATCATTAACATCGTGGAGCAACCTGAATTCGCCGTCAAACAAGACAATAGCAACTGGATCCGCAACATGTACCTCGAGTCTCGCGGTATCGAACTCGGCACCTTCAGCCCCATCGTCCTTGCTAGCGCTTTCCGGGACCAGACGACCAAATGGGGCCCCATGACGGAGCACTATATCAGCGATATAATCGTAAGAATCCACACGTTCATCCTCGGTATTCTCAAGACTATTTGCGCGGATGGAAAGCTTTATGAGGCAATCAAATCCATCATTATGGATGACCTACTGGCGAGGTACGCGAACGGCATGGACTATGCCAAGTTTCTGGTCCAGGTGGAACGCGAGAAGAAGCCCTACACCGTCAACCACTGCTTCAGCAGCAACCTCCAGAAAGCTCGCGGTGATCGGGTCTCGGAGGCCCTGAAGGGAAAACGCATATACGATAGAAACTGCCACAACCCTGGCGCCTATCTAGTCAAGTTCGACCAAGTCAAGTCGGCAATCACCAACAAGAGCAACCAGGACCACGCTCAAGAAGACATCCATGACATCCTCAAGAGCTACTACAAGGTGTCCCGCAAGCGCTTTGTCGACAATGTCTGGCTTTATGCTGTCGATCACCACCTTCTCTCCGGTCCGAACAGTCCCTTGACACTCTTCTCGGAACAGTGGGTGCTAGGGCTGGATGAAGATTCGTTGAATGCTATCGCCGGGGAGTCACGCAGCACCAGAGACAAGCGCAAGGAGCTGACCAAGAAGATTGCTGACTTGGAGGAGGCACTGAGGATCCTCAAGTGAACGGAGGGGATAGCGGCGGGTTGTTGCTGTTCATCATTTTTCTTCATCATTTTTCTTTCCCATTTGTTGTGTCGCTTTCGCAGACGGTTCGTGCTACTTCGGGAGACTCTATGGGCGCATCTAAATCGAAAATCCAAGAGTGTTAAATGTTTATATCATAGAATCAACTGTAGTATGCATACCCGAATGAAGTATGCTTTTTGTCATCAAAATCCTGGTATCTTCCTCCTCGTGTGTTTCAATGCCTTGCCCCGTGTAGCACCTTTTAAGCACTCCAGACTATCTCTGGACCCCAACAGCATTCACCATAGGTAGCGGCCATACGCAGAGTCACGATTCCAATGCGCCCCTCGGACTCCCGCCGTAGCGTAGTATTCTTATTGCCTGACAATGCCATTTGATAACGGCCGCGGTGACGTTTACATCACACCCGGACCCAATTTCATTAAGCTCGTATTTACACATGCTCACCTCAGGCTCAAAGCGTGATAGCTCCATTCCATCAAGGAACATCAAGGGAATGTCCGGGTATTGTGTATGTACGCAGCTGCTTATGCGTGCGTATGATCGGCCGACTCAAACGGACCGGGAATCTGAGACAATGGAAAGGCAGATGCAAAGAGAAAAAGAAAAAAAAAAAAAACTTGATTGGCGTGTTAGTTGGAGAAAAGAAGGAAGGGTTCGTTCGTATGCCAGGCCATGTCTACAATCCAGCCCTGGTTTGTTTGTTAGTCTGGTACAAAAAAGCCAAAGCTTTCCTGAACATAGGAAAGCGTTCGGCTTTCTATCGGGTGAATGCCGTAGATTGATATCTTCCAGTCTTAAAGGCCTTGAAGGAGACGGAGAGAGGCATTAAGAGGCTTCTGTGGCGTGTTAAACCCTTGCCATTGTCCCATGCCGCTTCAAGCGGAGGCCAGTTTCTCTCGAAAAAGGCCAATGAGAGTTCTAGATCTCCCCTGTTCAACCCATGGCCGAAGAACCAAACTAACAAACAAACCAGTTTTGAATTGTACTTATCACAAACCGGAGTATATGAGTGAGGTACACTTTTCTGAATGGCACAGATCTAATTGTAAAGGCTCCGAAGTTTGAAGTACTACGCAAAGTTGAACGGACACTCTCAGATTCCCCAGCTTAGGCGTCAATTCCTTGTTCACAAACGAAGCATTGACATATTGACCCATTGAGTTATGAACTACGTTGTGACTGACTGACTGGACTTGCTATTGACCAATACCTTACTTTAGAAAAAAAAAGTTGAGGCTTGCATGTCGGACAGCTTGGTTTCTCTTTATGGAAGATTTTAAACTTTAAACAGGGAAAAAGGAGGTAGACTAGGAGACTGGGTAGGGAAGATAGGGTCGTCACTGGGTCACTAGGCGTTAGGACTTGAGGAGGGGTGAATCACGCTGGTGAGGATACCTATATAGGTAGGGAAAGAGGGCGGCGTGAAAAATTCCTGTCAGAAGATGGTCGTCGGGGTCATCAAATTGCGATTTTTGTTTTTGCTCGGGATCGATGATGACTATGAGGTAGGGAGTCTGACTGATATGATGAGAATGAGGAGGAAAGACTGGTGATTATGAAGATAAGAGGGAGATATATATGTGCTACTTTTAACTTGAAAGGAGAAAAAAGCGAAGCGAAGGGGACTCGATGGAGATGGGGTGGGGTGGGAAGAAACGGGGTGGATGGACATGATTGGATGTGTGTGCCAATGAAGACGGAGGAAGTTCTTCTGGTAAAGGGCTGGACGTTAACGGTTTTGGTATGTATCTACAGTTCCAACAAAGCTTATTTCGGACTTTTACCTGTCTTTTGGTTTTCAAGAAGGAGGAGAGTGACGGCACCATATGAGCGGACCAAGATCTAAGCGCGCAACGGAGGTTGATGTTGACAGGCCTGCCCAACCACTCGGATGCGCGGGACATCGAGGAGCTTGGCGCTATTGGCTAACTGACGGCATTTCTTAACCGCCGGTTGAGAGCCGCCGCATGATGTTATGAAATCGAATAAACAGTAACTGTACCTTTCAGTTTATGTAAAGCGGGACCTGATTAGATCAGGACGACTGGTAGTTGATATCAATAAAATCAGTAGGCGCTGAAGGGAGGGAGCAGAGTGATGTGTCTTGCATGACCACTATTGTGGGCGCAACGAGTCAAACACAGGGCATCTGGAGGTGAGAGCTGACGTCCAAACCGTTGATGCGAAACAGATCCACCGTCGAAACTGCAGTCGCATACTGTTGCTGGGTGTTTATACTTGGGACGCCTGTTTACTCGAAACGGGCCCTTTGAAGTTTTCGCAGTTTCTCCATTGTGGTGATGTTGTTGGAGGTTTTTGATGCCCGTTCGTTGTTTGGCTGTGGAGTGGAAGCGCTTAAGCAGCTGAAGTTCTGTTTGTGATGAGGTGCATGTTTGGCCTCCAAGGCGGCCATCGCAGGGCGGCAACCGGTGCTATTTTAGGAGCGTCAGGTCGATGAAGCGGAGAGGATCTATCGTGGAAGAATTTATGGAAGTATTCCTCGATGTCTTCTGACAAGACGGGTGGAATTGATGTCATGGAATCATGACAGAAATTTATGGTTGGTCATATGATGCTATCGCAGACTAGCCTGGAGTCGCAGGGCAGAGGGGATGGCAGAGACGGGGCTTGGACATTTGTTGGAGTCTCGTAGTAGCATATCAGATAAGCGACGCTTTGTAGATCGATCGTCGAATGTTTTTTTCTAAAAGATGTTTCGGTAGCATCCGTTTCTCGTCTGGAGGGGCAGTTTCGCAGTGGATGGTCTTGTCCAGTTGACCCGTTGATGTTGTTGATGTCGAAGGGCAAGAGCGAAGTCTCAAGTGGACCGTGAGGAGGGGCATCTTGCAGGGTTCTCCACAGATCATGTGGTGGGGCAGAGTTCCAATCGGGAATAGCGTGACACATGCCTGAGATGGCCAAGCCTTTTGGCGAGTTTTAAGGGCCTCCATCCCCGTCAACTCTGACCGGAACCCATTCGATGCGGCAAGAACACTCGACCATGAACATCCAAACAGCAGGGACATTGGCTGTAAGTTGCCATGTCCATGGGCTCATAACAGCTTCGCATTAAGATCATGTTTCGACAATGAGAACATGGACAGAATCGGGAAGCGGGGCAGATCCGGAAGACAACGATTCCGTGGTGATGGTATCCCCTCCTTCGCCCGAGTCGTACACGTGAAGGCTTCGATCCGTCAGGTCGATAGAGCTGGGGAGGGAGAAAAACAAGAGGCGTCGATGAGATATACCGAGAGAGATAACTAGATTGCTTTAATAATCTCGATAAAAGGACAAATTACAGCAACCGAATTCCCCGACAGGAACAGAAGAGAATCTCGAGTCTCGACGCTGCGGTAGACGGAAACAGAGGACGTTTCAATATGTCAAACACCAAAACCAAACATGAGAAACGGATAGAGGTGATTGGCTTTATCAAAGCCTGCTTCTTGGTGTAATGCATGGGAAGAAACTTCCAAAGGCAGGAGACACCAACACAGACGCCAGGATCCTTTTGGTTTCTCTGGCAAGAGCCTCAACACGAAACTTTCAGGGGAAGGAGCCAATCACCACAGAATGACAGGCACCAGGATCGTTTGGTGACGCACAGGGCAACAACAATGAGGGGAGAGGGGAATCCCGCTCGAACGTCAGACACTCGACACTTTCTTCTTTCCTCGGACACTTCCAGACCACAGCAGGGCTTCGACCCCGATACGACTCAGGAGAGCCGAAAACTTGGGTATCGAGGGAACCCAGCTGTCTGATCGTCTTCCCAAACAGAGCGAGTGCACATCTCCATTGTTTCAACGTTCCATTCCGTGTTCTTGCCGGGCGAAACCCTTGCTCATCGGTTTCAACTCGTGACAACGTCAACCTTCTTTGAACAGAAACGCCATCACCAGCTTGGCTTGCCATGACGACGAAAGCAACTGAAGACTGAACACTAGGTAGTACAGCCGTTGATGAAAACATTGGGCCTCGAGGCCATTGGCCAAACCCGACAGACTGGTCAGAGGAGCCGGCCAACAAACAGATGGCAACCGACCATCTGGTCTGGTGAAATGGGTGTGCCGCACTCCGGCATTCTGGCCCCCCAAGCAATCACATCTCTGTGTCTCCCGAGTCAGCGCTTCATGAGACTAATACCAAAAACCAACAGATCAAATCACCGGTGATGTCGGGAGGTGAGGACGGTCTACTAGTGTGAGTGCCGTCCGAATCCACGGAGCTCGCCGTGTCATTGATGATCGTGACGAGATTTCGTTTCGACCAACTCCGCAGCCAGTGCGCATGACATGGCCCAGACCCTCTGATCAACTACCATGCATTGAGGCTTCGCTCATCAACAAGGGTCTGATATGGTCGTATGCCAGATTAGGTTTGCGCACGTCCGTTTCTGACTTGGATTGGCAAGGGTTCATCTAGGCTGGAGAATGCCATTGTCGAGATGCATCATGACACGCCTATGTACTTACTGACTTCATCGTCTCTCTTTCACATCTACGTTCTGCTGGGTTTATCATCTCGAATCACTGATTCCGTCCCTTTTCCAGAATAAAGTTCATTCCATGTTTCCACTGCCGCCCTCATCATGATACATCACACTCCATTCTCGAGACACAGACGTGGTGGTAACCTCTATCGCAGTCTTGTCTAGGCTTGCCTGTCCCCTTTAGCCTCATCGAGGGTATCCCCCAAACATCTGTAACAAGGCTAAGAGTCTGTGGCTTGCCCCCACAGGTCTGCCCTACTGGATGTTCCTGTGTCCGAGAATCATGCAACAAATAGTGGGCATTATTATCCTTCCCCCTCCCCCTCCATGGGCTTCCTAGGCCTTTTCTTTTTTCTTGTTTATACTTCTTTTCCAAGGCCGCTCCCCGGACCACTTCTACTTGTTATTACTACGCCGTCGCGTGTGTGTCCCCCTTTCTTCTCCTTTCGCTTCTTCTCTCAAAGCTAAACAGAGTCTCTCCTTATTGTCGATCAACGATATTAGCTGTTTACTTTGTCATTTATTGAAAAGGGCATTCACTCCTTGGACCGTATAAGCTGGTTCATTATACAGTCATTCACACCCGACGTTTCCACAGCAATCTACTATACTATCCAACTGTTGTTGTACCCTAGGACGATCTCGCTTGATCAGTGCCATTTTGGAACAGAACAACTTCGATTCTTGGAGCAGCGAGTTCTGCCCATATTCAGCAACTGACCTTTCGACATAACTTCCTTTCTTGGGACACAACGCCAGGCGCGAATTCTTTACCGCACTAAACAAAATACAACCGAGACACGACATCAAGTCGGCATGTCTCCCACCGTGGCTGTCATGACGGCACCCGTCACATTTGTCCCTACTTCGGATACCAAGGATCGCCGTGATTACGGTATTACCAAGACCAAGAAGGCAACCTCTACTGGTGGTGGACGGGCATGGAGCGAGGAGGAGGTATGTTGTACTGTCTTGTGGTCAAGCCTCATCAATATCTAACATCTCACAGGAAGCGTATCTCATCCAAACTCGCATGCAAAAGATGCCCTACAAGCACATTGCTGCCCACCTGAAGAAGACCGAGCTTGCCTGCCGCTTGCACTTTCATCAACTCAGCCATGGCAGCAACCGCCGGAAGCGCACAACATCACTCTCGTCTCATGGCTCTAACCAGTCACCTCCCATGCGTGGTGCGGTTCCATCACCGGTCCGCGAGCTTGATGCTGCCCCCAGCCGCTCGGTATCGCCTGCAGGATCAACATACTCCTACAGCTCCACCAGCCCGAATGCCATTCAGCTTCCCAGCATCATGTCCGCAACCAGCTCGGCCAACACATCTCCTCGGCTGCCAGCTATTCTACCCAAGCCAGCCGCCATGAGCCTGGGCTTGCCCGCGCTCTCTGGTTCTGCTAGCAGGTCTACATCTCCTGCGCCATCACACACTTATACGTCATCCCTACATCCTCACAGTGCCACCTCTGGGTACCGTTCCACACCGACCAGTTCCCATGGATCGCTTCGTCTGGATTGCTCTGCCTTGCCGCCGCCGCCTACTTTGGCAGCTACCCCGGTGTCATTTTCTTCCAGCCAGCCGGTCGATATGAGCCGACTCAGTGCAGTCTACAACGCACACCGGGCATCCTTCTGGGCCTCGGTAGCTGCTGACTATGGCAACGGAGTCAGCCCAATGGTATTGGAGCAAGCATGGCGTGGGGGAAGCAACAGTAATCAGACACCCATCACTCCCGTTGGAAGTCCTGATGACCAAGTCTATGCGCTCCCTCAAATCAAGCCTGACAAGACTAGGATCAGTGCCATTCTAGGCATCGATGCTAACCCCAGGAGTCCGAGGGAGCGGGAGATGGTAAGGAGGTTAGAAGAGGAGAGGTGTTCTCTTGGCATGGTTGGTGCATGATAGGCCATGTAGATAATCTTTCTTGGGCTTCTGTCCCGGACAAGATATCAAACTTTTCTTTTCTGGTCTTGTACAACTGATGTTCTCTTTTCTGGTTTCAGTGGTTATGATTAGGATGTACGGTGTTCTTTGTTTTCTTTTCTCTACTGTCGTTTCTTTTGATCTTTATTTTGCGGTATTGGTTTGACGGCATATTGCCGATGCAGACGGGAGGTTGGTTTTGTACGAACGGGATACGATGTAAGGGAGTTTGGGCTATAGCACCTACGGGACGGGATCGAACGGGTATGAAGGATGGCACTCGAAGACCTTATGGCACTTGTACAAAAGGAAACTCCTACGACTGCTCAATTCAGCTTTCATGCTGAGGGCACAGTTTATGATGGGCATGTATCAGGTAGGGATGGGATATGGGTTGGCGTATGTTGGCAAAGGCGGAAAACGGGAAGGCGGTTGTGCATAGTGTGTAGCAAAGCGAAGGCAAAAGCGAAGACATTTTTATCATCAACACCCGTTTCATTTCCACCATTCCAAATCTTGATCGCTATAACCACGACTCGTCACGGGTAAGCCATCCGAAGACATACTTCGCTAAACGTCAAACTGCAGTTGGCCGAGATAACCTGCATCATGCCCTATGCTGCGCTGCGATGCACTGCGATGCAGAGGAGACGGGCCGGATGCGGTGCGTTATCAGACGTCAGAGACCGTCGATAGCCGATGTCTAGGACTCGGATGAAGGGAGATTGTGGTAAAGAGAGGTCATCGTCAATTCCGTTATTACTGACATCGACATTGTCGGCGGATTATCAGTCTATAAAATTATCGAGGAGGAAGTTGTTAGCGACTTGGTCTGGAACTCCATTTGTAGACGCTCTATGAGTCTATGGTGAACGAGACCTAAACAGCGCCAAGCGTTTAAGGGACCTCTAGAGCGGAGCTTATCACTTATCTTATCGGGCGCCTTGGCACTCCCGCTCGACTGAAGCGCCCCCCTTTGGTGTTCCGACCTCGGCGTCTTCCTCGTCCAACTCTCAAACGGTCCGTCCGCCAAGCCCAACGATCAACCACAGTCAAGTTGTTGTTCACACCTTCCTACTTGACCCTCCACGAACCTGCTCTTTCCTCTGTGCCAAAGTGATTCGGAGGGGAAAGGACGTGAGCCGCATAAACAATCACTCTTGCCAGCGATAAAGCTCTGAGCCCAGAGTGCCTCATCAGGTCTTCTCCTCTTCTACATTCCCTCAGCTCCATCTCGATCTTCTACATCCACCCGTAATTGAGCAATGTTTCCGGCCCGTTTATCTTTCGCTTTATGATCTCGAAACATAAGTGCGGCTCGTTGGCGTCACCATTCCGCCCGGCAACCTCGCAATGCATTGCCGTCTCGGCGTCTGAAGGACGACATCCAACAGGCAGGCTTCACGTTTCCCTTCCCAAAGAACAAAAAGATGCTTGCGACGTTGCGATGTTGCAATTATGCAGGACCAGCTTTCCGTCCATTTCAGCTGTTCCCAAATTGAGAGTTGGGTAACACAGTCCCTTTTCCGGGTCGCGGGACAACGTTCTGTGCGACGATGCCTCGATTTCACCCTTTGATGTCCCGAGTAAGGCAGGTTAATCGAAGATATCACCTACAATTTGAGGATCTCATGTTAAACACAAAAACTTCATCGGTCAACGGAGAACAGGTTCGGAATATTATCCATCCGAATTCATGAGCCTTGACAGGCTTTCCAGCGAGAACACAATCTGCCAAACCCGTCATCACCGGCCGGAAATCACATGGGCTGATGTTGTCCTAAAACTCCTGATATCAACCACCACTCGAGGTCAGGGTACAGCACCACAGTATCCAGCGCATAGATTCCATCAGTTCCACACTGACATGTCTCCGGGTCTCACTTGACGGGCTGGACGGTTCGAGTCAACGACGTGGCGTCTCACACATGTCACCACACAAAGGACGGGAGACGATGGATGGTGTGGACGGGAGCAGCCAACAAGTGTAGTGCACAACTGCACGCAGCGTAACCCAACGTTCGGACGCCGGACGGGTACACCCGCATAAGCGGCATACACCACAGTTGCATCCCAGCACAGGCAGTGTACGAACTTTCCCATCATTACGACATTGCTGATGCAGCTTCAGATCTTCCTCCTGCCATGCTAGCATGCGCTGCCATGTGGCCCCAAATAACTGCTTCTCCGTCGGTAAAAGACCGGGAGTTTATCTTGACATTTGAACGACAACTTGTCAAAGAAACACGACGACGAACCGGATCGACATTAATATCCCCGGCTGGCTATCCGACCCAGTCCGGGGCCGAGGCAACGCCAAGTTTCGGTCCAGTCCGGGCCCCTTGGACAACGAACCACGGCCACACTGTGGTACTCCGCTGGATATACTCCGTCCATCTGGTCGATTGTTGTTCCCGTGTCTTGTCCAGAAGGCTTCCATCGGTTTTCTTCCAAACATGTGTATGATGGTCCAAAATTCGAAGCTGCAGTCAGTCCTCTTGGCAGGTTTGCCGTCCAAGTAGCCAAAGGTCTGGACGGTTGGTGTCCTTCACTCAACTGTTGGTCCTGTGTGAAGGTTCCGGGTGGCCTGCCGTTCTTCGATAACGCATCTCCGGTAGATTCCACACTGTTTGTTGGTCCCTTCAATATACTCCCGATCAAGGGTTCCGTTCATTCCATTCACGCTTCCGTTTCCGTTTCCGTTTCCGGGGTCAAGTACCTGAAGCTTGAACCCACGCCAAGATCGGCCGGTTGACCACCGGGATACCAGTAAATGAGTTTCAAGTTGTTGCCATGGTTAACAAGATCCGGATTACATGACCCCCAAGGTTTCTTGCAGCATTAGCACCTCCCGCTTTTTAAGGGTCAGGAGTAGGCAGTTTAGGTCCCTCTATCGGACCGTAACCGTGGCCTTCACTCTGCTGTCATAGTGTCCCCGTGGTCTTCTCGAATCCTGCCCTATCCCGGACTGTATTGGTGTTGAAGATGGAACCGCTAGCACGCACGCCTAACGGTGGAGACTTGAGTCCTCCACATATTCCGCTCTGACCAATTATCATCGTGGAATTTGGCCTGACCGAGCGATCCCAGGTTTCCACCTCGCCTACGGCCTAGAGCTTGGTCCAGCACCCGTGGTTTTACCGTTGCGTGGTACCCAACTGAAAAGTAACCAAACGGAAAATCGAAGAGCCAGCCAGCAAGCAGTTCAGTCGGCGTGCGGTTTGGGAGTTCGGATCACCAAGTGACGGGCAATTCTCTACAAGTCACTCATTGCATGTTCCGCAAAGTGAAGTGTCTGTGTGCGTGTGCTATGTGTCATAACAGAGCAACGCTTTGTTTCTCCGTCCCTCGTCCCGTCCTCTATAATCCCGCCGTGGTTGCTGCCCGTACATAAACCTTCGAAACCCGGCCGACTGGCGTCAGACTTCACATGACGCCCCTCCTCGTCTTTGCAAAAAGGTTTCGATGAAACGCGGGGCCGGTAGATCATCCTAATTGCCATTCACCACATACTTGGAGTACCATTTTTTGGACCAGGGAGTTTTATATAAAAGGCCCTCCTCCAGGCCGCTTTCCCCCCCGAAACTTTTTCTCGAAGCAAAGCAACACCGACCAGCAGATATACTTCTTTGTCTGCCTCGACATCTTCGACCCCGCAGCAGCTTGAGCTTCCTCTTTTCAACAGAGGGACAAGCTTTTTACGTCGTTTGCGACCTACAGACTCGGTCGAAACACACCGCTTAATATCCGCCCACTCCGGACCGATATCACGAACGATGGCTTCCCAGCAGGAGAAGGCTGCCGCCCCCGATGGCCTGCCCGCCGGTCAGGCCACCTCCACTGATCGCAACATGCCCAAGGAGGGCGAGTACGTTCAGTGGCGCACTCTGCCTCCTGGCAACCCGGACCAACTCAACCGTTGGTCTCACTTCTTGACCCGCGAGCATGAGTTCCCCGGGGCTCAGGTAAGCTGTTTTCCCATCTTCTTCACTTGACTGTTACCCTCACGTCATGACATTTCCGCTTCACCCACTGCCGTGCTTAAGCGAATCACACACCCAACACCTCGGGTTGGGGCTCGGCAAAGCATCCCGAGCTCATCCTTCGTCATTCCTATTCCTTATACGGGATGCGGAGGTGGTTCATGAGGGGTAGCTACTTACGCTGTGGGCATTGTGTGGGGTAGCTTTGCATGGCGAGCATGGGGGATTGACAGGACCCCCTGACATGACGATCATGGATACGACGGGTGTGTCGAAGCAAAGCTCGGGATAACTAACACCGATGTTGGACATGTAGGCTATGCTGTACGGTGCCGGTGTCCCTAACAAGGACATGATGAAGAAGGCGCCCCATGTCGGTATTGCGACTGTCTGGTGGGAGGGTAACCCTTGCAAGTGAGTAACATTTTGATACCGGATTTTGAGGTGAAGGCTGAAGACTAACATGATGATAGCACCCATCTGCTTGACCTTGGCCAGAAGGTCAAGAAGGCTGTCGAGCGCGAGAAGATGCTCGCCTGGCAGTTCAACACCATCGGTGTTTCCGATGGTATCACCATGGGCGGAGAGGGTAGGTGGCTCTTGGTCTTGACGTATACCTTGAGGTGGATGCTAACACGCCAGTAGGTATGAGATACTCTCTCCAGTCTCGCGAGATTATCGCGGACTCCATTGAGACCGTCACATGCGCCCAGCATCATGACGCCAACATCTCCATCCCCGGCTGTGACAAGAACATGCCGGGCGTCATCATGGCGGCTGCCCGTCACAATCGTCCCTTCGTGATGATCTACGGCGGTACCATGCGCGGCGGTCACTCCGAGCTTCTGGATCGCCCTATCAACATCGTGACTTGCTACGAGGCTTCCGGTGCCTATACTTATGGCCGCCTTAAGCCTGCTTGCCCCAACAGCAAGGCTACACCCTCCGATGTCATGGACGACATCGAACAGCACGCTTGCCCCGGCGCCGGCGCTTGCGGCGGAATGTACACCGCCAACACCATGGCCACCGCCATCGAGGCCATGGGTCTCACTGCCCCCGGCTCCTCTTCCTTCCCCGCCGCCTCGCCCGAGAAGTTCCGTGAGTGTGAGAAGGCTGCAGAGTATATCAAGATCTGCATGGAGAAGGACATCCGTCCCCGTGACCTCCTCACTAAGGAGTCTTTCGAGAACGCCCTCGTTTTGACCATGATCCTCGGTGGTTCAACCAACGGCGTTCTCCACTATCTGGCTATGGCCAATTCCGCCGATGTCGACCTCACTTTGGACGACATCAACCGCGTCTCGGCCAAGACACCTTTCCTCGCCGACATGGCTCCCTCCGGTCGCTACTACATGGAGGATCTTTACAAGGTCGGTGGCACTCCCGCCGTCTTGAAGATGCTGATTGCTGCCGGTTATATTAACGGCTCGATTCCCACCATCACTGGCAAGACTCTTGCCGAGAACGTCGCGGACTGGCCTTCGCTCGACCCTGATCAGAAGATCATTCGCCCCCTTAGCGACCCTATCAAGCCCCAGGGTCATATTCGCATCCTTTACGGAAACTTCTCGCCTGGTGGTGCAGTGGCCAAGATCACCGGAAAGGAGGGTCTTTCCTTCACTGGCAAGGCCAGATGCTTCAACAAGGAATTCGAGCTGGACAAGGCTCTGAAAAATTCCGAGATTACCGTCGAGCAGGGCAACCAGGTCCTGATAGTCCGCTACGAGGGTCCCAAGGGCGGCCCTGGTATGCCTGAGCAGCTGAAAGCTTCGGCGGCTATCATGGGTGCCGGCCTCAACAATGTTGCCCTGGTGACTGACGGTCGCTACTCTGGCGCCTCCCACGGTTTCATCGTCGGACACGTCGTCCCCGAGGCCGCGACTGGTGGCCCCATTGCCTTGGTCAAGGACGGTGACTTGATCACCATCGATGCGGTTAGAAACCGTATCGACATTATCAAGACTGTCGAAGGCGTCGAGGGTGAGGAAGAAATCCAGAAGGTGCTGGATGAGCGCAAGAAGGAGTGGAAGCCTCCGGTCATGAAGCCTACCCGCGGTGCTCTGGCGAAGTACGCCAGACTTGTCGGCGATGCTTCTCATGGTGCTGTTACCGATCTCGGTGGCTCTGCCTACTAAGGTAGCGTGGTGATACCTGCTCCGGTTATCTCTCGTCCGAGGGCTTGACGGCTGCCTTCCACATGGCGCGATCGTTCCCCATGACCGCAAAGACGTTGAGAGATGCAAAGAAGGACGATGATTGGGAAGTAAAAAGATGGATGATGGTAGAGAAGTGTGGAAGAGGTTGATAGATGATGATTTCCTAGCTTGTTTCGTGGATACTGGCGGTTGCTTTCGCTTTAGCTCTTTACATTTGTTTTCTCATGGCTGGCGTCAAGGATGTGCTTTACATACAGGGAATGGGTACAAAAGTACATAGACAGATAACTCAATTTTCGTTTCTGTTGAAGATGGATCATTTGCTTCGATGTTTGTGTCTGGTTATTTGACAAATAGTGTGGTGGTCACTTGGTCGTTGCAACCGTTGTCTCGCTTGTTGTTGATGACACCGGTCTCGTGTTGTGGTCTTTGGCTTGTGTGTGGGTTTTGATGAACTTTGAAGGTATTGACGATGATACATACCCGTTGCCTTGTGTTCGCCCACCTCTGCTGTTAAGTAACCTTTGCTGTTATTTTCCAGTCACTATGCACGTCACTCTTGTCGGAAGCTCTGATAAAGTATAGGGTGTTTGTTGGCTAGGATGCTTTCCAGTTTTCATGCCAATATGGCGGCGTGTCTGCGTCATCTCTTTATATCTCGTCAGTCTTTTTTGTTGCGAGACGGACGGTTGGATAGGGTTGTTAGCTCCGAGAAACCTGTTGGTGTGTGGTTCGAGTTGGGGGTGAGGTGTAGTGAGTGAGTGAGCATGTTTGTGAGACGGCGCGTAGTAAGTAGATCTAGTACGTCCAGGATCATACCGGAATCCGGAATCCGGATCTGTTGTGAGCTTTGTGCGCTTGTATCATCCATAGAGGTCTGGATTGTGGAGAAGAGAGCGAGCRAGTGAGTGTTGCGAGGACAGCACAGCCGGGACTCACCAGCACGCACGGGCGGGTAAGGTAAATATCCAAAATATAGATCAGCTTCATCTACTCCGTCCGACTCACTCCGTCCCGATTTTGATTCCTGTCTCCATCATCATTTTTCTCCTGAGGTTCTTCTCTTGGTCTTGTTTCACCTTCGTTGGCATGGCTGCTGGCATGGCTGGGCTGTTTCATACTTTTCTGTAAGTGCCGCGTGGTGTACCACGGCGGCGTGAAACTACCAGGAGCATCTGGGTTGGCCTGGGTGATCTCGGCTGATGGTTTTGCGTTGGTGGGTGAGGTAGGTGTAAAGGAGGGAAGGAAGGAACGAAGGAAGGAAGGTCCGAAGCAGTGATATAAATGCCCGCCAGAACTTCATTCTCAGGCAGGCCTGAGGCCAGAGGGATGTTAGTTACTACCAGTCTCACCAGTCTCACCAGTCTCGCCAGTGGGCAATGGGAGCGCACCTCTGTGTGTGACTTGCCACGTTTGTGTCTAACCACTTGCACAAGTTGTGTGTTGGACAGTTTTCGTGTGTTTCGACGACCTGAGGAGGAACAGGTGTGATATTGGTGGGAAAAAAACAAACATTCCCGAGATGTCACAAAAGAGGTGCTGCTGGCAACAACAACCATCAGCGTAAGCGTAACCGAAGAAGTGTGTTAACAACAACCCAGATCTCTGGGTGAGTTGTGACAACATGTGCTCCAGAATCAGTTGGCCGACTGGGTGCCCATGGGGAGAAAGTGGACTTCCGCTGTCCCTTTCTGCTCACCAATCTAACCCAAAGCTGAAATGCGTAAGGTATGACAAAGCTCTTTGGGACGAGGAGAAAATGGAATTAGGTTATCAGGAAGAGAGAGGTATTCTAGAAAGCTGGGTGAAGATGAAGTGGGTGAGGCTCTGCTTCCTTCAGCTTGGCCCAATTCCCGCCTTCCTGAGGGCTGCTCTCAGATGCCGAACCAGTCGGCTCAAAGAACGAAGAGGCTCGCTCGTCACCTCTGATGTCGTGTGACTCGTGTAACCACACCTTTCTCGCCCTTTCCCACACGCCGTCATGTCACCGTGTCCGTATCCCTAACGTGGTGGTCCTCTTTATCCCCAACCGATTGGCTAGGGTGATTGGATCGTTTACTCGCCGACCTAAGCCGGAGCGAGAACGAGTACTGTTAAGGCATAATGTGCTCGATCGAGCGCTCCATGTACAGCGAGCCCTCCCTACTTGTTTGGTGATGCCGTCTGGCGTCTGTAAAGCAGTGAGCGGTCAGCCTCCCTCCAGAGCATCCAAGTAGTAGACCAGAAACATGGAGTTGATGTATCAGAGCGGTATATGGAGAGGTGAGCGTCGTGCTTGCGGTGTCGTGTTTCCAAGACCTGCCTGCCAACCATCATCCTTCATGTCCACAAGATGGCCAGTATTCAGCCAAGAGACGATGTTAGCCGCAAACACCCATAAGCGGCGGCGCAATCGCATGGATAGCCCAAACCAACATGGTGCTTTCCGTAGCGTGTATGCAGAGATGTGTAAAAATGTCTTTGACATGACAGTAAACACCAATCTTTTTGCGCGCAGAAACATACTACACAAAAAATTGATTAAACCTTCCCTTCCCTCCCTCCCTACACTACCATACGATATATAGACAAGCTGCAAGATTTGGTATCGACAATCGCCTGCCTGCCTGCCTGCTTGCTGTTCCTCCGCAGTCCGCCCCATTCATGATCCTGTATACAAGTGGAAAACATGTAAAGAAACCGTTTCCATCCATCCATCCAATCCACCCACCCTTCTCCTCTGCACTTATGTGCCGTATTTTTTTCGTGATCATATACACATTCTCCCACGTGTCTGGAACTTGACGGAAGTTGACGCCGCGGCAAGCAACCCGCGCTGAACATGCGCTGTTTAGTCGCTGCCATCACCACCAACCTCGTCGGCGCTGCTGCTGCTTCTTCCAGGCGCTACTAGCCCCTTACTCGCAACCCAAACAGGGCAACTCAAAGACTACCCCATCTAAGGACTAGCCCAACCACCCGCAACATCCACCCACTCGGCCAAGCAAGAACCGTCCTTGCCCTCGACATCGACAATATCCGTGTCGCACCTGCAGCGGCATCCAACGCCGTTCTCCTTGGGGGTATCGTAATCATCCCAGTACTTGTCCTCCTCGATGCGCTTCTTCTCGTCCAGCGTGGTCTTCTCGAGGTAGGGCTCGCGGGGCAGCTGGCGGGCGGGCGCGTTGGCGGGGCAGTGCTGGATGGTGGTGTGGCGGTAACCGAAGTCGCGGAAGTAGTGGATGTCGCGGGGGCCCAAGAGGGCGCCGGCAGCGAGGGAGTGAATCGGGGCATCACCCCACTGTGGTGGTTGTTAGCGGCTGAACTGGGAAAATGGGTAAAAAGAAGGGGAGAGGGGGAAAACATACACGCTCCATCCAAAAGCCACCACTGTGATCCATCATCTGGAAGAAATCCTCGTACGCCTTGGACCGGAAGAAATCCAAGCGGGCAATCTCAAAGTTGGACCAGAAATGGCACATGTTGTACTTCTCGCCCTCCATCGCCTCAGGGTCGATCTCGGGGAGCTTGTTGGCGCCGGGGTCGGAGCGCAGGATCTCCTCGGGAAGACCAGGCTCAGGGGCTTCAGGTTTCTTCTCGGGCTGGGGCTCGACAAACATCTCCCACAGACCCTGCGAGGTAATGTTGTTGAGGCGCTTGTAGGCGGAGGCGTAGCGGAAGATGTTGGGGACGGTCTCGCGGAGTTCCTTGACAGCGATGGTGAAGCCGTAGGTCTTGTTGCTCTCGATCATCTTGAGGAAGGGGTCACTGGGGGGTGGTACTATGTTAGTGGAATGCGCTCAGATGGCAAGCGAGGAGTGCAAGGACGTACTAGGTGATGTCGCAGAAGTACTTGATCTCGGGCTCCAAGCGCCAGTACCACTCGTACTTCTGGAGGAGCTCGTGCTTGTAGAAGAAGCTGTGCTGTGTTAGCAGATGTAGCTTGCTTACAACCCGAATCGCAGGACATACCCAGAATAGAACCTGCACATGGAGTGATAACTTTCCATGCCACCGTACATGACAGCGGCGTCACCCTGCTTGGCGATACCCTCCTTCGCGACCTTGGGGTCGACCCAGTCAGGGAAACCCCACATGTCCGGGCCAACCTTGCCGAACTCGACGGGAGCAGAGGTGTAGTTCTTGACGGTGTCCTTGAAGGTGTCGTCGAAGTCGCCATCGTTCAGGAAGACGTAGGGGTAGTGGTACCAGCGGTTGAAGTGGCGCTCGATGGACTTGATGGATTGGATGACACCATCCAGCTCCTTGTTTCTCGCGAGGACGACGAAGGCGCCATTGGCGCGGGGCTTGCTGGTATCGGGCTCGAGGCAGCCGGTGACGAAGACCTTGTCGTACTTTTCGCTGATTTTCCTGTGGAGGGGAAAGAGAAGTTGTTAGCGCATTGTTGCTGAAGACCGAAGGCGGTGAGGGAGCTATAGCTGAGCCAGACGTACCTGATGTTGGGAGGGGCACCAGCGGGCATCAAAATGCGGCCGGGGGAGCTCGGGTGCCTGACGAACAGGACGAGGATGAGGATGACGACGATGCAGGGGAAGAGGATCACGACACCCAAAGGCACGGATATGCTCGAGTTGCCTCGTAACCTGAGGGGTCTCCTAAGATACTGAAGGCGCTGTGCCAGTGTCCTCCTTGGCTTGTCCTTTTCGCCCTGGCCGAGGGGAAGCTGGGGCGGTCTGCCGCCGGGGAGGAGCCCCCCGAGCTGACGGAGGAGGTCCATGGTGAAGGCGGTGTRTGGCGCTGCCGGAGCCGAGAGGGAACGACGACGGCGAGGTGGTGCTATCGCTCTCGCAGTCGGGTTGTGTGTGTATTAGGAGTTATGGGTGGTGTTTTTGGTATAGATGTCGTCGGTCGGTCGCCACGTTTATATGTCGTGATGTGTCCGCCGGGTGTGTGTCGTATGCGACGTGGGATTCGCGATTGGGGGAAATCCAACCGGCCGTTGATCGTGAGAAAAGGGGCTGCCTCTGTTGTCGGCACCCGATTAAACAAAAGATAATCAAGAAGAAACAGAAGAAAGAAGCAATAGGGAAATCTATCAAGAAGAGAGTTCTCCTCCAAACTCTGCTCTACCTGTATCGCGACATGCAGCAGATGCAAAAAGCAATCAAAGGCGAGAAGCGAGTGGYAGGGGAGAGAATAGTTTCCCCTTGTCGTTCAGGTGTTTCGGTGTTTGTCGATTGTCGAGTTTGATCCACTGGACGATGGGGACGCGTCCACAAGAGGTCTGGTCTGGCTTGGTGGTCTGGGCCAGGGCCGCCAGGCTGGGGCGGTCGTTGAGGGACTGGGGCCTCACTGGGGGGGCAAGGCTAGGCGCTGGAGATGGAGACGGGATTCTCCCCACGTTATCGTCGAGGTGTCGTGTTGATATCAGAGGGAAGGCTGATGTGCGCGTAGGGGTTTTCAAGGCGATGGGACGTATTGCGATGGCATCAATAACAGAAAGACACAAGAAACACAGAACAGGACAGTCAGAGTTGTAGAAGCAAAAGTCTCGCTAGAAATCTAGAGAAACATGGAATCCGAGTTCCCATCCATCCCCAGGTTCCGTTGACCCCGTTGACCCCAAAAGTCTGGCCTCTCCATCATTCCAGGGAACTTTCAGCGCTGGCGTGGCGCTGCCCCTGCAATTGCCCGCTGGGAAAATTGTTAGTGCTGAACCCTTTCCGCTGCTCTGGGCGGGCTGTCAGGAACAACCCACACCCCCGACCTGCAATGCCAGCAGTCCACCAGCTGCAGGGTCTCGTCGTCCCAACATTTCGCATTGTAAGGCAACTGTCTGCCAGCTGGTCGCTTATCTTCAACCCATTGCCACTCACTCCCAAAATAACATTCCGGTCGATGCAACATGATTGGTGATGGCCCTCCCGGTTGCCCCCTTTTCCTTGCTTTCAAAACCCCACTCGCGGAAAAGGGGCAAAAACTCCCAAGGATCAACTGAAACTTGGTGCCATTGATCCAAACAAATTGGGCGACGAGGAAAGTCAGTGTTGCCAGTCTCGAGCTCGCTGAAACAGGATGACGACGGCGATGGTTGAGATCCGATGCTTTTCCACACGGACGCTGAACCGGGGATGCCGTGGCTTCCAGTTGCTTTGCTTTGGAGGTTCGAGAGTCCAATTGAGTTCCTGTCCCGGCAGGCAGTGAGCTTGAGGTGCACGAGCTACTTGGCTGCCGCCAACCGCCAATCCAACGTTGGGACTGACAATGGACAACGAGAGGACATGTACCTCAACACCAACAGCAATGATCAGTTAATGATAGCCCGAACAGTTGAACTACGACCGATATATAAGACAGAAGAAGCCAGAGTGACCCTTCTCACAATGCGTATGAAAGTACTTTGATCCATGTCGGAGTGGTCAAGATCGAGACAGGATCGAGTGTCTGATCACCTCATCTACCCGGTACAAACGTCAAGCTCAGACATCATCACCATCGCCGTGCATGTTATTACTTGTAGGTAGAAATAGAACCGTTGCTGGTTGAGTGATGTCTTAATTCTCGGGAAACTCGTCGTAAAATCCAAAATGACTCGGTATTTTTGATTCGGATATCTGCAACCAGGTCGCTATCTTAGTTCGCAACCATGATGAGTTGGTTGGGAAGGTGCACTCAGTCATCACCATCACAGAAGCTCCTTCCCGATGGAATCAGACTTCAGCGGCCTTCTCAATTTCATTTCCTTTCTGTTAAGTCATTATGACTTTCCAACTTCCACAGCTTTGCTGTCTCTCTACCAGCGTATCCCATTTTCTACATGAACGTTCTGGCACGACTTGCCGACATCCCCACCTACCCTAACGTTTCGCGACCACGAGAATTTCAAGATGCAAAAAGATTAAGCCCAGTTCGCGAGCAGGATCAAGTGCTGGGAAAGCTATGCAAAGATTCCATCGAATCGGAAAGTGGGACAAAAAGGTAACAGGTCATGGCCCGCACCCAAGTCGAACTGGTAACTCGGGAACTGACGTTTAGCCGCATCGCAGTGACAACGACGAAAGATCGGTGGCTAGTCGTTCCATAGGAGAAGGACCAAGAATTTGATGCCGAGATGCCATAAAGCCGGTTCAAGATCCCACACCGGGATCGGTCTGAGGAACACCAGGCTGCCAACTGCTGGCTGAGTCAAGTGCATCAATCAGCATGAGGTAACCTCTCTTTTTCGGGCATCTCGGGCCTCAGTTGCTGTTTGAAGTGATGTCGAGCAAGTGCTGCAACGCAAGTCCAGAAGAAAGGAAAAAGGAACCTTGATGGCTGCGCCTTTCTTCGCCGTGTCACCGGCATCCCCAAGTGGCCAGCAAAACCTATCACGACTTCTTGCAGCGGACTACAATATGAATATGCAGGTGCCTACATTCCTGTCCCAGGTAGGTGGCTACACCAGACACCACTTTGCATTCGGTACATCGCTGCATGATGCATCTGCATCAACCCCACCGCCGAAAGGTGCGGCCAGAGATGGAGTGGAATGGGACCGTGGTGCAGGTCAAGGTTCCAGGTCCTTCGATTCGGATTTGACTCTTCCCTACTCCCACCTTCACCTGCTGGGATACCATCACCCTGTCACCACGCCGCTTTCAGAGCCAGCCCCCCATAAGTCCAAGACGACATTCCGCAGAAACAGACACAAACCTCAGATACACCACTCAAACCCAGTTCATCGAAGCCTTTAGCGGCACAAAATGGACAGGTATGTTACCAATTCGAATGTCGAAACAAGCCCTGGTCCAACAACCGGTCAAGTAAGCGTTTTGGCTCCTCGCTTACCAACTGGAAATCCAGCCATCCAGTAACACCTCCTCCACGCGATTATCCAAACAAACAAGTCTTCCGGAAGGAACCCATCAACTCTTGGGACTTCCAAAGCCCATGCGGAGTCCAACCACCGGCAGCCGAAGTAGACATCTCGACAGTATACCTAAATGCCAAGAGGAAGCGCGAAGCCAGATCTCCGTATGAGCGACCGAGGAAAGCTAGGAAAGGGAACAAGCATCAGTCGATCTTCTCGACCGGGCTTTCCGACAAGGAAGATGTCCAAGATTCGAATACGACGAACGGGGACTGGTACGAAAGAGAGCTAGACAGAAATCTCAGGCAATGGGCACAAGAAGCTGCGGCACTTAATCCTCGGGATGACCCCTTTGTTAACACTCCTCCTCCGAGTCTGTACAACGAAGCTGGAGAGAGTGCTACCGAGTCAACCACGGAGATGGAGGCCGTGGAAGACACCGACACCAACACCAGGGAGGAAAAGGAGAGTACCCGCGAAGAATCAATTGCAAGATTGAAGCAAATCAAGGAGAAGCTTGCGAATTTGCAGAATAGCTCGAGGAGAATGACTCGTGTTCAGTCTCAAGAACTCGTCCGTATTCGCGCAGAGTACTCCCGTCTTTGGGTAGAGCTCTTCCAAATTCCCCAAGACCTCTCTTCCTCGAGCGCACTGCTACAGTCGACCGACGGCGACATGGACACTGATGCGGATCAAGACACGACTGCCCATCATCCTCATTCCGAGGCCGTCCACTCCTTAAGCTCCGTGATAGTGGAGGTACCCAATAGCGATAACCGTACCAGCCTCAACACCCGCTTCAACATTAGCTTCAACAATGACCTCCACACCTACTACTCCAACAACACCAACACCCGCTCCAACAGCGACAGCAACACCAGCTTCAACAGCGACAGCACCAGCCCCAGCGATCCTGCCATAACCCTCCGCACCCTGCAAGACTTCGAAGAATACCACCAGTACATGAAAATCGAGTTCGAACGCACAAAAGCCCAGGTGTACCAAGATGCACCAAAAATACACAGACAAGGAAGGGAAACAAGGCTGTTCCTTTCGCTCGCGAACAAGAAGAGACGGGTGAAGAAGTACTGGGATCCGTGGTCGCAGCGGTCGGAGGAGATGGACTCGCAGAGGTATAATAGGCTTCTGTCGAGGAGTCCTAGTGATAGTGCTCCGGGATTTTATGAGAAGTGGTGAGGGGCTATGGATGTTTGAGCGGAATGGTGGAAGGAACGCTCCAGACACAAGAGTATCATGTGTGGGATGGACATGGAAGGAGAGGGAGGAGCAACATGCGCCACCCAACGAAGGACGGGTCACCCATTTGGGGCGAGATCTTGGATGTGAGTTGGATCATTGGGGTGTTTGATGTATCGCTTGATTCAAAACAGGCAATTGGTTGCGAAGATAGGAATAGCCAGCGGTAGAATTCATACAACAACAATGATACCAACATTCCATGGAACAGTTCAAGAGCATGGAAGGAAAACCACTGATGGACAGTGAGAGTTGAATGGCACATGGAAATCATGGATATCAAACACAATTACACAAACACGCAAATAGCGTGATGATATGGATTTGCAGGCACTTTCGGTGCTCTCACTCTTCATCTCACTCATAGGTCATATAAATCGCCGTGCTACCTACCTACATTCATGCTGTGAGATTGCCAGTAGAGCTAGTTAGGTATGGAGGATGAAGGCCATCCAGGCTCCAGCAACATCCAATGGATTCAATGTCACGATGATAGAACGCATGCACAGATCTTTACAACAGCGTAGGGTTCACACGAACAACATTTGCCTACGTCTCCTCTTTCCTCGCCATTATCACGACCCCGTTTAATCCAATCTGCATCGTATGTTGCCACTGAGTGTTAAAGCGCCGTAGATGGTATGGGTTTTATATTGTCGCACCTTGCCGTCCACCATCGTGGAGCATTACAAGAGATATGGTAGCAGTATATAGCATCCCAAAATAATACATGCGACCTTGTGGACAATGAACTTTTTTCTTCTACCTTCAGACATCCGGCTTGGGTGCTCCCACATTTTACCTGATGGGTCATCTCCATGCCGAATTCCCATCATCCAACCGAAACATTATCGTCCTGGACCCATGCGACTTCACACGCAACATCATGATATGCAAAGCTCCCGCACTACCTCTATCTAGGGGCAATTTGACCCGCTTGCATTGCTGGCGACAGGATGCCGGCTACGACACCGAACAAAACATGCAATGACGATTCTCGTCAAAGAAGCAACCGACAGACGTCCTGCGCCGCTGTAATTTCACAAGCAACCTACCTAGAGGTAGGTAATCGACGAGCCGTACAGGCCACTCCCTTGGGGTCTTGGGGAAGGCTGGAAGTCCAGAAGGGGTCGATGCAGGTGGGAAGCAAATACAAGAGGAAACTTTGGCATCGCGAGCCACAAGATAGGTGTTAATAGACGTCATTAACTACGTTACTGAATCAACAATGATGCCGGAGCCTAAAGGTTGCCGTGGGGAGTTCCAGCACAAGCGGGGGAAATGACAGCAAGAGGCACAGAAAAGTACCTCTAGAGGTAGGTAAGGTACCTTGAAGGACAGAGTTGTAGGTATGCCGTTGATAAGGTGCCGAGAGAAAGAAACCTGTAGGATTATTATAAGTTCAACTCAGGTTCGAACTTCGAAGACGTAGGTTTCATGCAATGTCTCTTCACCGGAGATGCAAGTGAAGTCTACAGGTACTTACTCCGTGCAGACCTGCAGATGGGAATTGGGAGTCATTCACCGGGCATGCATTCGATAGTGAAGGCGAAAAGGCTTGCATGAAGGTTTTCGGAATGGCCCGCACAAGTGTATTCTCCAGCACTATAAAAGCCTTTGGTCCTTGCCCGGAACTCGAATTTTCTTCTTCCCTCCTTTATTCTTCAGCATCGAACTCTTTTATCGACCGTCTCTCAAAGCTTTCCAACGCTTATCTCGCTACTCTAAATATCATTGCATTCAGTCTTCTATTGCTAGAAGGTACCTAGCTTGAAGCATCACCACACTGCTTGTTCATATCGACGTCGGCATTAGCATCAACGAATATCTCTCCGAACAAACATCACGATATCACAAGAGACAAGATGTCATCCACCCAGAAGAACGTCGTCGACGGGGGCGAACAAGTCACTGTCACCCTCGCAGATGGCACCAAAATTACTGGCACGAAGGTTACCATTCCGACGAGCTTCGGCGGCCGCCCCAAGCCCAAGACGGGCAACAACAAGAAGTCCGAGATGGGCAAGAGCAAGACGAGCAACAAGGCCCAGTCCCAAAAGAACGGTAAGCAAAATCCCTCCCCCCATTATCCGTTGCTCTGTTGTTCCAAAGACAAACCCGAAGCTGACCATCGTAGGTTGTACTTTCTCCCCAGACGAAGAAACAACCACCACCAAGCCCGTCGACACCCACCATCAAAATCAAGATGTCCCCACCAACCACAAGCCCACGCCCTGCGGCATCCTCCTCAAGCGCCCGAGCCAGCCCCCCCAGCTCCCCATCTCGTACAGACGAGTTATCAACAGGGCGCTTCGCCATGCAGGTGACTTTGCAAAGCCCGGAAAGGGGCTCATCCCTCCTCCTACTCGTCAGTGGAGTGAGTGCCCACAAGGCCCTGCAGGGCCGGCTTGGGCACAGGCGCCGGCTTGGGAACAGGCGGCAAAGGAACGAGAAGAAATGGAGGAGGATGAGGACGCGTATCGGGGTTGTTATTCGGATGATGATGACGATTTTACGGATGTGTGGTATGATGACGAGTGAGGACCTAGTATGGGGACTGGAGTGAGGGAGGAAGGAAGGAACTTGGGGATTGGAATTGGAATTGGAATTGGAATTGGAATTGGAATTGGAATTGGAACTTGGAATTTGGAATTTGGAACTTGAAGAAATGGTGGCGGCCATTTGGCTGAGGGTCTGGTTTTCGCGAGCTCGTGACTCGTGAAGACTCGTGGAGATAAGTGGATGAGATCCCGGCCAGGGACGCCAGTTTGGGCAAACTTTTGTTATGGTTTTTAAATTATATTTGCGCGAGCTCGTGACTCGCGGCTGGAGGACCGGGAGACAGTGGAGGAAAAGGTCAAGGAGTTGAGGAAGAAATAACGACTGGACGAGGAAGAAGGATTGAAATAGTGGAACGGATCGGATCAGATCTCAGCACCAGCAGGACACAACCATCATCACCTATCCAAGCCTCTGCCTGCTGGTTCCACCTTCTTGGTTGGTTGCGCTTCTGGTTTCTGGTTTTTGCTTGGTTTCCCAGTTACTCTACCCGAATGGGCAGATTTGCGCGCTGAATGATCTGGCTTACTTAGACCCTATAGTTTGATGGCGAATATTAACGGGGTTGACTCTTGCTCTTTGTGATGATTAACGGTGATGATGATCATGTTGATATGGAATGCATCGGAGGTGAAGGAGCCTCGACCGTTCGACGGAAGCGATAGGATATAGGTAAGGGAAGGTATTACTAGGTATAGTAAGCGAATAGAGACTGCATTTGTTCTGGTACGGTTTTCGTACAAAGGGCCTCATACGACCGGTTGTATACTCAAGAAGGCGGCCAACTCGCAAACTCAACTAGGAACCAGTTGTAATTCGCCCTAGGGGTCTCGAATTGAGTTGAGTTGAGTCGGATTAAGTCGAGGTGATTTGAGTAAGCTGAGTTATTTCAAGCGCTGTACGAAAACGGTACGAGAACAAATGCAGTCAGAGGTATAGGATTTAATATCGCTTCTTTCACTCCGGACTAATACCGCGACTAGTGGTAATAGAATTGGATCCTTGATAACAGGATGATCACTCCAAAGCTGTTAGCTGGTGCATAAGGAAATCCCTCGGCCATCGCGAGTCTACCTATCCTGAACTTGATCTCCTCTCCCGGTGCCCACAAGTCTTTACAAACTCAAGCAGACAGACCCCGGAGTCAGCATTGATGCCGGAGCCTAGCCGTGGCGAGTTAGCAAGCGGGAGGAATGATACCACGAGGCGCGGAAAAGTAGGTACCTTGAAGGACTGGACAGATTTATGCCGTTGATAAGGTGCCGAGAGAAAGAAACCTGCAGGATTACAAGCTCAGATTAGAAGATGCAGGTTTCATGCACTTCTCACATAGATGCAAGTGAAGTCTACTTCGTATAGATGGGAGTCACTCGCCGGGCATTCGATAGCGAAGAGGAAAACCTTACATAAGCGCCTCCGGAATAGCCGCATAGGTTTGAACTTGAACCCTCATGATGTATAAGAAATAAATGCAACGGACTTCCGTAATCCTTCGGCGTATGTACATTACATTTATTTTTCTCACAACCTGGCCCTACATAAGACTTTGGTCCTCGCCTAGAATTCGACTCTTCTTCTTTTTACTTTTTTTTCTTCAACATCGAACTCGGTCGTCTCCAAATGTCTATTGCTACTCGAAGCATCATTGCATCCAGTTGTTTTTTGCTATCTTCAAAGCATCGACACATTGCCTAGTTTCCGAGCCTACGCAGCATCATCATCGACAAACATCGCTCAGAACATCCACACAGTCGATCACAAATGACAAAATGTCGAACACTAACAGCTTCGGTACCTCCAAACCCGATGGGCTTTAACGTCCCCGGCGAACCTAACCCACTTCTAGTTCAACGGGTAAAGAGTATGATCATCAACAAAATGGTGGAAGACCAACCCAACAGATATACCACCCGCACCGTCACCGTGGGTGACATCACCGTCACTTGCACCAACCGCCCTGGCTGGTCTAAGCCCCAGGTCTACGTGACCTCCACCTCTGCTCAGGTGGCTACCTTCCCGGCGAGCTTTGGTTGCCGTACCAAGACGGATAAGTCCAAGACGGATAAGTCCAAGACGGATAAGTCCAATACGGCCAAGGCCGAGAAGAACAGTAAGTCAATCCCTTCTCTTTCGCCCTTACCTACATTCTCTGTGCTCTGTCCTCTATCCCAAAGGGCAAAGCCCAAAGCTGACCAGACCTTAAGTTCTAGACACAACAAGCCACCACGATGACCAAGAAGGAAAGGGCGAAGATTATTGCGGTTGCCAAGGGGAGTGTGATTGCCATTTTGATGATGAGGATTTTGGGGTATTGCAGCGTGGGGGGATGAGGAGTATAAGGGACGAGGAGGTGAGGGGACTCGGGGGAGAGAGGAACTTGGAGAGCTGTGAGGGTTTTGAGCTGCTGTGCCTAGCGGCGGTGACGGGAGTGATGGAGGAATCGATGTGGTCTGGGGGTTGTAAGACGTGCAAGAGGTCCCGGCTAGGGACGCCGGTTTGGGCAACTTTTTGTTTTCATGGTTTTTGAGTTTTGTTGCGAGCCCGTGAGGAGGGGAGGAGACAGAAGGTGGAGGAACACCACAACTGCACGGCACGACAACGAATAATGACAGGCAGGAACTAGGGAATTGGAAGGAAAGGTCAACACACCTTACCCAACAGACAGATCAGATTCCATCTCAGCACCAGCAGGACTTCACTATCACCATCACTCACCTAAGCCTCTATCTGCCTACTGGTTCCGCAATCTATACACTTTGGTTGCGTCGGCGCTTCTAGTTTCTGGTTTTGCTTGGTTTCCCAGTTACCTACCTACCTTGCCACTTCTCTGGTGGTACCTAAATGGGCAGTTGCGCGCTGGATGATCTGGCTTAGAACATTATAGTTTGATGACGAATATCAGAGCGTTTTGGGGGTTGGATTTTGTTCTCTGTGATGATTGATGGTGATGATACTAACCGTGATTATGGTGATGATGGTGTCATGTCGGAGTAAACAAGCCTCGACGCAGCCAAGTCATTGGAAGTGTGCGATGTGATGTGATGTCGCTTTGTTCACTCTCGAGTGATGCCGTATTAAATACTGAAAGGAGTTGGATAGACGATTAAAGACGTGTGTAGCTGTTGCGTACGAACTTCATCGTTGTCGTGAGTCTGCTCACCCTCGACGTTGATCTTCTCTCTCGGTGCCCGGTGCTGACCAATTCAAGCAACAAGATGGTCCGCCTCATGGTGCTGTGTATGTCCAGCAGGTTCTATACCTGCAATTTTCACTCGCCTTGAGGGACTGCATGAAATGGGAGGAGCCCAGCGACGATAGAAGGGGTACCTTCCGCTTCCATGTTATTCCAGTCATGGCATCTCATCTAACTTGACCAACCTGGTCTCGAACAGGACGGGAGTCTTCAAAAGCGGGAGTCCCCGTAACATGGGCTCGGGCCAGCTGCCATCCATCCTGCCTGCCTTCCTGCCTTCCTGTCCTCTGAGACGAAGTGAACTTAGCTCTTGATGGTGGGAACATGATTGATGGGCGGAGTACCTTAGTTGAAGGAAGAGAGAATGGCTTTCCAGGCCAGGTCTGAATACTGAGTTGAGGAAAACTTGGGTGGGGTGGGTGCTCCTACCGATGGGACTGTAAGACCGCTTGCCTGCCTGCCTGTCCACCCCTCACCCAGCCGGCAGCCGCTCCTTCCATCCCAACCCCTCGAAGGCCCCAACGCCCATATAACCTCCCATCCCACCCCTCCTTCCAACACCCCCAGCCAATGACTAGTTCGATCCTAGTCGGATAGCGCAGTCAGTAGTACCGCTGCCAGCTCTGCATCTCCCCACCCCGTCACGGCCCCGTCCGGCTTCGAGTTCGATTCTCGGCCGGGGCAGAACATGTGGTTCCTTTTCCACTGGAAGGAACAAAGCCGAGAGCGTGCATTCATGCCGTACACCGCGGGAGATTGTATACTGACCGGGCTATTGGGCCAGTTCTGGTTGTGCTATCTATCTGTTGGCATCTTTTTTTTTTTTTTTTTTGGAAAAAATTCCATTCTTTTTCTCTCAAACTTTTGAGGTTGTTGTTGAGCGCACACAGACAGAGAGAGAGTCATAGTATCAGCGTCAGGTCCTTCCTCTCAAGGCTGGATAGAGGAGATGAGTTAGATAGATGGGTTCACAAAGACGCCTGCGCCTGCCGCCGTGCCGCGATAAGCACTGTTTGTATAAATAATACTTGGGTTGGCGACACGCCTCTTGTCCTTCTAGACAAATCCATCCGCTCTGCCTAACGGATTCCATCCCTACTTCTTCCCTCTTTTACTACCTCACGCTAATAACTAGCAGCGCGCCGCCCCACCTATTATACACGCCATTCAGACTTGCGACACAATTCTCGAGATAAAACGATGGAGCCGAAAACCTTTAGGCTTCGCGACCCGAGCGGGAAGTTCGAAGGCTCGCTTGCTTCCAGTGAAGGCAACTCTCGATGCGCATTCACCGGTAATTGGAGGTGAGATGACGGTAACTGAGGAAGAGGGGAAGAATGGCTCATCGGTTGCAGTTAAATACCCACCAGGGCAACGTCTCTACCTTCCATGCGCCTCCTACTTCCAACCTTTTCTCGCAAGATCACGACTCAACCCGACTTCGCAAAGTCTAAGCGCTCAACAACCACATATCGAAGCCCATCATGCCTAAACGATCCAGAACGATGGGGTTGGCCGCTGAAGAGGCAACTGGCGAGACAAACGAGGACAGACGTAAAAGGTTGCGCATGGCGCTAGCCGTGGAGCAAGCCGTGGAGCAAGCCGTGGAGCAAGCCGTGGAGCAAGCGATTGGCGAGCAGATGGATGAGGACATGCGCAAAAAGTTACGCTTGAGGTTACTCCAGTATTACGAACAAGAATCGGCAGAGAAAAAGAACAAGGAACAAAATCAACACAAAGTATCGCTGGAGTCGGCTACGGTCTCTAACGTTGTTGAGCAGCCGGCTGATGAGACGACGGAGGAAATATCAAAGACCCTCAAAGGGTTGGTTGTCATGTTGAAAACGCAAAACAAGCAAGATCAATGCGAAACATCGCCGGAGCCGGATAGGGTCTCTGGCGATGTTGACGTTGTTGACATGGTCGAGGAAACTACAGGTGGTAGTGATAGGGACATGGATCAGGATGAGGACGACGACGACATATACCTCGATAGCGACATCGACGGATACTCCGACGGGGACGGATGGTATTGCCTCGCTGATAACGACATGTATGCAGACGAGGACGAGAGCGAGAACGAGGAAGCGAATACCCCTGAGAATGAGTACATACCCTCGCCGTGGAGCGTTGGAGATCCCTCAACCCCAAAGGACCCGTTTCTGGAGGATTCGCCGCAAGTGGACTTAATGGGCCCCTTTCATAACGAGCGTGGCAACCACAACGGCGCTGGTCAAACTGTCGACCCCCGCCTCAGAGATCCCGTAATCCTGTCGCTCAAAAGTGAGGCCGACTATGAGAACTACCACAAGCGACCGCGCATCAACTTTGTTCGTCATAGCTGGAGACCGTAATATCCTTTCCCGCGCCGACCGTGAGGCGCCTTGGTAGATGTGGTCGCTAGTTGATTCAGCACCATGTCGACTTCATGGAAGGCTGCAAATGTTGGGCTGTCTCATCAGCAATCCATCCCAGCAGCAGGAATACCATCCAGAAATACCATGGGTCAACCATCTTGCAAACACGCGAGCGGAATCAACCACACAACAAAGCAGCAAATGGGAAAGATTGGCAGACTCGGTTGGATCAATGACAACACTGGCAACGCAAACCACTTGGCCTTTGCCTTGCAAGCCTCTTTGCCATGCAGGCATCTTTAGCAACATCATCCTTTGCTAAAACATCTCTCCCTGTGTATACCTCCAAAGCTTTCGTTCTTTGTTATTGCTCGCCGATCGATGGCTATATTACCGGCTCCTCATTCCTCCCTCAGTGCAACCCCTAATCCAGGCCATTCCTCTGTCTATTCTTTGACACATGAAGCTCTTGGAACGATGATGGAGCCACAGCCGTCAAACTTTTGTTGCAACGGAACCTTCGGAACCTGAGGTTGGGATGTAAACCTTTCTGCCTGGTCGTTCGATTCAAGGCAGGTTCCGGTGACTGCCTCTTTTGGGTCCTTCTTCCAATGACTTCCATCAATGGACTTCTTTGCGTTTCGTTCCCATCAAAACCCTTACTCCAAAATCCGGACAGGAGCCATCCACCATTCAGTGCTTCCATTCCTGCCTCTACCTTGGAGATACCTATCGCGATTCCGAGCCAACATCGCCTTTAACGTCACCCGCAGCCATGTCTACCGAGTTGCCGAAGACGCCGCCGTCTTCTTTGAAGTCCGGCGAAGGCCAGGGCGAGTCGAAAAGAGCCATCGACGAGGTCATCGATACGCCGGAAGCCATTAGGAGGCTAGCAAAAAGGGTGAAGGGCATTCTGAACGAGATGAGCGAGAAAACCAAGGCCTTCGATCATTCCGGCAACCATTCCGACAGCGACAACACTCACCACAAAAGCAGCCTAGAGGTGCCAGATGAGCCTCCCCTGTTCGACATCTCCGACTTTGGCTGTCACGAGCATGTCGAGGAGGCGAAGGGATCCGAGGAGCAGAAGGAGAAGGGAGCTCTGCCGAACGGCACAGCAAGCAAAATGAAGGGTGACGCAAAGCTCGCAGGGACTTCGTAGGGCGAGACAACTGCAGATGGAACGACTTTCAAGGACGACGGTAGAGGTAGGCATGCCCTTGCCTCAAAGGATGGCTCCATACCAGGTCATCAACTTCTCTCAGGAGGAGTTCCGTCAGATTCACCCAGCTAGGCCGAACGAGCCGGAGAGGAAACAGAGGAGGCGCGCTAGAGGACATTCTATTTACCTTGCGTTCGCCCTTGTTACACGCCTCATTCAATTTGCAGACAAAGATGACTGAGCATCTAGGCTGTAACAGTTCAACCTAGGGAAGCAAATTGTACTAGACTTTCCGACGTCGCACACTTAACTAGGACCAATATCGGCCATCGCCGGATGAGTTACCAGGAATTTGGGCAATTCCTCGGACCTATACTGGTTGCTATCCTCCCGTACATAGGCTAGAGGGAAATAGCTACTGATAGTGAAGCCGGGTCTGCAATTTACCTCTACACTTGCTACCTAATTGAGTGCATTCCTTTATATATTTCGTCCGTGATACTTTTGCATCTGCATGTCGAGGGCCACGATCTGTCAGGAGCATCAGTGACAGCGATGGACACTCGCAATATGCAAGAGGATTGGATGACTACAAGGCTTGCGCTAACTCTTTAGGTTCAAGTTCGCTTCCCTCGCTAGTGAATGGGCTGTTGCTCTACGGCTAGCTCCGTAGCATCTTTAGCACTTTAAGTGAAGGGTCATCCCGTCCCAGATTGACCATTCACTCCGTTTATTATAGCCTTTAAAGGAGGCACGGGTTTTGTCCACCCTGAGATTTTTTTACTCCCTCAACTACCACCAAGGAAGTTGTTTACCGACTACAAGCGACAACCGGCATCCAATACTCCGTCGCGACCCAACTATATATACCTAACTCCTCAACAATGGCGCATCAGACATTCGAGTCTCCTTCCCCCAAAGTAGTCAGCAGCGTGGGTATTACTGATTCCACTTCGTCCTTTTAGCGGCCTAACGACATGAAACAGTCCAAAAGGGGTCTGGAGGACCAAGTAGAAAGCCGATTACCGAAAAGGCTGAAGACTAGCGGAGACGAAAGCGTCAACGATGACAGCTCCGAGTACGCCGGAATAAGCTATAGCAACGAGCCCATCACTTCCAGCCACCAGGACGGAACACCATCATCCGAATAAGGCCTCAATACCTACGACATCCTGTCCAGCATCGAGGAGGAGATCGAACCCGTCCTATCAACTACGGCGCGAGACACTACTTTGTCCACGGATTCAGTCGAGCCAACCGACGGGGAAAATATGTACCGACTCTTCACCTTCTGGCATCCTCTCTTCTTCTCCATTCCCTGCGACTTTCCCCTCGCCCTCGGCATTTCAACTTCACAATGCTTCATCGGCTACCGCCTCGCCCATGCGCCCTTCATCCAGATCCCGTGAGGACTTCTCGCCCTCGCCAAGCTCCCCTTTCTCCTCGTATACCTCTATCTCCGAGGGAGACTCAGACGAGGAAGACTCAGACGAGGAAGACTGGGACGATGCCATGTTCAACATGTGGAACGACCCACCTTGGCAGGTTTTGGGACCTGATGAGGATGTACTCGGAATGGTACTGGATTGGCAGGCTCCCGCTCCTGTGGTCCAGGACTGGCCCGAAGTAACCTTCGGCGACGATAGCGGCGACAGCGACAATTAAGATAACACCGACAGTGACAGCTACAGCGATTCCTCACTTGATACACCGTCGCAGAAGGGAGTTCAAAACCTGTTTGCGTCTCGCTTTGACCAATGGCCTGACTTTAATGCCCCGGTTGATGCCCCGGGAGGCACAGTAATCTACATTTACGACGACTCGGAAGATGAGCTCCCATTTGAAGGAGTACGATATCCAGGGATGAATATTTTCGCTCTGGAAGGTTATACTCGTACACATAATCATCGGTCCGAGCCTGGCGACCAGGAGTCCGAGGACACCGACTACATTAGCAACGACTCGGACACTAATAGCGATGACGGCGAAGACGACGCCGAATAGGCTTTCGAAGGAGAGTCCTCACCCGCGGCCTAATGTAGAGTTCAATGAAGATTCTAGTCCGTTTTCTATATGACCACCGACGGGAGCTTGGTGGACCGGTGGACATGGAAATGGTATTCGTCGGCGGCAACGAGAACAGTAATGACGGTTAAAGCCATGATGACGAAGACCCCGAAAGTACTAGCAAAAGCGAGCTCAACTTGAGGACCACCTTTACGGTATTGGGGATACTACTTTAACAGAAGGTCGATGCTGTCTACTTCCGAATCTGTTTAACCTGACGGCAACTTGGCCGATAGTGGGGATGATGCTCGGGCAGTTAGAGATGTCCACATAGACGTATAAAGCAAGGCAACGGGAGGAGACTAAGAAGAGCGAGTTGTGTACGGTGGTACATAGTATCGCAGGAAAACGAGAAGTAATACAAATTTATTTTAAGTTCGCCCTTTTTTCTATATGGTCAACTCTTCGCTTTCAGGTTCGGGCTTGCTCCTGTTGCTGGTGGATGGACTATTTCAAGGCTAGCGGCGTGGGACCTTCAAAATCTGAGGATGGACCATTCACCATATACAATCTTGGAACATTAGGTGAATGGTCATCTATCCCGCATTAACCATTCACTCCGTTCATTTTTGCGTTTGCTTCCTTACACCTCGAAAACTCTGTTTGCTCCCTCAACTGCCTTCAAGGAAGTCATTTACAAAAGACAACCAACTACCAACATTAATCGCATCTACACGAAGCTGAATTACCAACAATGGAACAACAGCCATTAAAGACTCCTTCGCCCAATGCGGGCAGCAGCGTGAGTATCACCGATATGGATTGCTTCTTGTCCATTCAGCGGGCTAATAATGCTAACAGCCCAAAAGGGTTCTAGAGGATCAATCAGACAGCAACCCGCCCAAAAGGCTGAAAAGTACATCTCGTGGCGGCAACGACGGAAGCTCCAATAATAACTACATACCCGACAACACCATCGCAAGGGACCCATCCAGAACCCCCTCCCCACGTTCCCAATTCACCACTCCCGAGCGTAATACTTTTACCACCTCGGCGCGACAATCCGAAAAATCAAGCGCAGAAGGCGACATCGACGAGTCTCCCTTACCCTCCTCGGCTTCCATTCCCTCGCCCTCGCCGTCCCTGGCCCCGATGCCCTCCCCTTCTCCATTTCTCCTTCTCGCAGAGCTACCCTACGGATTACTCTCGCCAACACCCGTTTTATCAGTTACCGCTTCACCGACACCCCCTGCCTCCCGTTGGGTCAATTTCTCGCCCTCGCCCTCGCCTAGGTCCTCTTTCTCACCATCCTACACCTCTATCTCAGAGGGAGAAGACTCGGATGATGAGGACTGGCATATCTGGTGGAACGAAGTAATGTTAGAGGAGGATGATGATGATGAAGAATTGGGGGATTTTTGGGAAGTACCCCAAATTCCTCATGATTGGGTTGTGGCTGTGCCCGGGGCGCAGGTGGTCGAAGAGCCGGTGGACTTTTGGGAGGTACCCCAAATTCCTGATGATTGGTTTGTGCCCGGGGCGGCCGGGGCCCAGGAGGTTGAAGCGGCTTTTGTCGATGACGAGGACGATTACGATGGCGACGAGGACCATGACAGCAACGAGGAAGATGACGGCACTGAGGATAGTGATAGCGACGACAATCAAAGTACTGGCGGTCAGAACCTGTTCGGGTCCAAATACGATAGCTGGCCTGATTTTGATGACGATGCCGGCGCCGCGGGAGCCGAAATAACCTCCTTCAGCGATGACTCCGAAACCGAATGGGTTATCGAAAGCGATCCCTTACATGAAGGACCACAGTACCCAGGGATGAATGCATTCAGGCTCTTAGGTTACACTTCGGCAGATAATCACTCGCTTAAGTATGGGGACCAGCAGCCCGAAGTCACCTACATTACCGATGATGAGGAGGAGGTTAGCGACGAGGACCACGAGGACGACGAGGACGGCGATGCCGAGTGGGCTATCGAAAGCGAAGCCGAGCCTGAAGCACAGTTGTGGGGAGCAGGAATGCGGATTATTCATTATAATCCGTTTTCTATTCAACCAGCCTCTCGCCATTAACGTCGCACCGGCACAGCAAGCCCCAGTTTCTGTGCCCCACGTTCAGGCCTAGTACCCGGCCATCCAGGCGCTTCTTACCGTAATACCGGCCACGGAGATAGAGGCAGTTAAGCGCATCGTTCGGGATGCGGCAACCTTCCTCCATGCTAATTATCCCAAGAAGTATGGCCGTGCCGGGTATACCGCTCGCGCTTAGAAGGCGCGCGGCCGCTCGTCCAAGTACTTAGAGCATCTGGCCAATAAACCCAATTTGGGTGTCGTGGTTCGATCGGGGAATACTTGATGGAAAAAGGCACGGGGAATAGTTAATAGGAAGTAAGTTATAGTGTTGACAGAGAATGAGCAATGATAAGAGGTTCATTAGTTGAAGTTTGTAATATCCCGCGTTTTTACAGCCTGGCGTGGCTTTGTTCCTTTTTACTAGGGAGGTAGATTTCCGGATCTTTAAAATTGCCAATAAAAGGTGAATAACACAAGCAGTGGTATAAACTCTTTACTGCGTCGACAACGCCCTTTTAGGGAGTATATATTATAGTCCTCCCGCTTCGGGAGATTTGTTTGCTCTTCTGCTTAGAGGTACGTCCAAGGAAGTTGTTTATTGTTTACAGCCACGAAATCTCCCTTTATAATATCAGCTACACCCTCCCAAATGTCCGGGCGATCTTGAAGCCCGTCAACAATAATGGAGCGACCAGTACCGGATACTTCTTCGCCTCCTAACTCAGACGAAAGCTGGACAACTGCCCGCACAAGCGAAAGCTGGGAAACTGCCGACGAGGGCATGGATCCAGCCGACCATAAGCAACAGCCCAAAAGGAGCCTTGAATACCTCTACGAAGGAGATGATCGACCGGCCAAAAGGCTAAAGAGTGGCGGAGGAGAAGTCTTCGAGGAGACTCGTGAACGGAAGATCGGGATGGTTACATATCCGCATTTTGTGGACCTTGTGGACGATGTCGATACTGGTCTGGACAGGACCGACACTCATCACGATGACGGCCACTTCAGTAGCCTATGGGAGATTGTTAGAGAAAACGCTATGAACGATGTTGCGGAAAGTCAGGACGAGAACTTGAATGATGACAGCTCCAACAGCGACGGTTCAAGGGACGGCGAGGAATGTACCGAGTCGAGCCAAAGGTCCAGCCAGCGGTCCAGAACACTACCACCCCAACAAGAACCTAGGGCTGTAGTCCTTCCCAGCGTTGATACCAGCCCTAGAGGTACTAAGTCAGACAAGTTGCCGAATGATGGAACGAACCGCGGGGTCAACGAACAACCATATCATGACATGAGCGATGGTGTCATTAACGATGGCATCGCAGGGGATCGGCTCCGAACACCATCCCCGCGACCTCAACCGCTTATTTCCCCACCCTCCATCTCGCCCGTATTCGTATCCCCTCCCATCTCCCTATCAATTCCCTCTCTCCCCTCCTCCACATCCACTCCACAGGCTGTATCCCCTTCGTCCCATTCGTGGCCGTCTACCTCGACCCCGCCCGTTTTTTACCGCTGGAACTGGGAGCCTGAGGTCATACCTTCTTCATCCTCCCTTATATCTCTATCTTAGAAGAGGAGGAGGAAGAGGAGGAGGAAGGAGAAGAAGGAGAAGAAGGAGAAGAAGGAGAAGAAGGAGAAGAAGGAGAAGAAGGAGAAGAAGGAGAAGAAGGAGAAGAAGGAGAAGAAGGAGAAGAAGGAGAAGAAGGAGAAGAAGGAGGAGAAGGAGAAGAAGGAGAAGAAGGAGAAGAAGGAGAAGAAGGAGAAGACGGAGAAGACGGAGAAGAAGGAGAAGAAGGAGAAGAAGGAGAAGAAGGAGAAGAAGAACAACACTGGATTTCGGAGGACGATAATGGAGAAGAGTGGGAGGGGATACAATCGGAGCAGGAGGAGGAGGAGGAGTGGGAGGGATTTTCGGATGAGGAAGGGGAAGGGGAGGGGGATGATAAATTGAAGGAGAAAAGGAGAGGAAGACGAAGAAATTTGGGAGGAAGATTGTATTTTGGAGGAGGGAGAAGAAGGGCGGGAGGGGATATAAACGGAAGAGGAAGAGCGGGAGGGATACAACGGAGGAGGAAAAGGAGGAGTGGGAGGGGATAGTATCTGAGGAAGAAGAATGGGAAGGGTTTTCGGATGAAGAAGAATCGGGGGATAATGGACTGGAGAATGGAGACTTGGAGGACAGAGGCTCGGAGGATGGTGGTTCCTCCCCTGCGCCATTATCGTCATTAACACCCGCGCCTTTGCCTGCGACGTCACCCCCGTTCCCCCTACGCCGTTTCCTTCGCCGTAACCTTCGCCCTCGCCGTCATACAAATCGGATAGTAGCGGACGGATTCACGTCCGACCTAAAGCACCTAGAGCTGTCCCGGGCACTAAAGCGGAGCGACTACGGCAGTACATGAAGTACTGGCCGAGGCCCGAAGGGCTTGAAGGAGATAATGAAGGCTACCACGACAATTTCGACAGCGAAACCGAAGACGAGATGTCATCTGAGGAGGCTATTGTATGGTGCAGTTGTAGAAGAACAGCGGTGGCGTCATAGGGAAGTTTGAAGTAACACGACTTTATCGGTTCAAGTTGTAATGAGCATCATGTGCTTCTTTCTGGGAGTTGAAGTCGGACTCGGGTACCGTGAGAAGGGACGGGATCGCATATAATTAGGAGCGACCGTACAGTACCTCTAGGTACCTACCTATATATATCATCCACTTTAGTATTAAACTGGTCACTCTTGCCTTCCTCTTCCTTCCAGAACGATGGACCCATAACATCACATCGCACCTGCACTTCTGCAGTACCTCTATCACTAGCCCATCACGGTTTTAGCAGACATTTCTCAGACGCAGAGTCAGAGAATTTGGAGATAGTGCACGACTGGAATTTCTGGCGGCATGTCTAAGCAAGCTGGGACTGTCACTCCCTTCCAAGCATACATAGCTTGATATTCCCCGACCAACAACGATGTTGAATATCTACTGCGACCAGGGCCACTTTGTATCCCTCGTAAACCACCTCACGGGGCAAAGCAATGCGGTCGTAACTGATGGGAGCATCTGGCTCGGAGATAAGTATGGACAGGATAGTCTATATTCGCTCGCTAGATGGGTAGTTCCTTCGAGATATCAATACTCCTGTGTTATTACATCGTTATAGGCCAGCGCGAGCATCATTTATGTATCTCTTGTTAATATCCCGACAATGTCATCAGTGACGGCCTCAGAAAAGCTCCAGTATTATATGGCTTTGTCTGTCCAGTCTTCACCGGGTAGAGGTTCCAGATCTTCAAGACCGCTGGTGAATGGCGCAGGAGTCGGTATCGTCACCAGAACGGGGATCTAGTTTGAACCTTGGTGAGGTATGCGACCTTGGAGGAGAGGACTCAGGTTCATTAAGGTTGTCCCCCATTTACCGTTCCATCTCGCTGCTGTATAGATATTCCATCCTTGTAGTACCTGGTAGTATAATTCTCCCCCGGAAAAAGAAC
Source organism: Neurospora pannonica FGSC 7221 (assembly GCA_009805235.1). Taxonomy (NCBI): domain Eukaryota; kingdom Fungi; phylum Ascomycota; class Sordariomycetes; order Sordariales; family Sordariaceae; genus Neurospora; species Neurospora pannonica. The sequence continues at coordinate 51,762 of RANY01000081.1, forward strand.
CCGCACAAGTCGTACATCGCATTAGCAACCACACTGAGGCCAGCGACTTTCGACTTCACCATCTGCTGCAATGGCATCAACCAGAGCGCCATCCCATGAGCGCAGCCAGAATCTGAGAATCGCCAACGATCTCACGGCTTCCACTAGACAGGCGAAGAGGATGCTCGAAGAGACCGACACAGCCAGCCCGTTGAAAAAACGGCCAAAGATCAGCGAAGAGAAAGATGTCATTGCAGACGGTGTGGTCTCTCCCTTTATCGACGACAATACTGGTCATACAGAGCATTCTAGGCATTGGAACGGCCGCCATCGCAACCTCAATGAACATTTCAAAGGAAGACGGGTAAAAATTCTCAAGGAAACCTCCGGCGACGACACATTCGACACCCTAAAGCAGGCGACCTCACTCAGCGGTACTTTAGAAGTCAGCAGCACCCACAAAAACATCTCCGAAACCCTGGTAGGCGGCATCGAAACCACGCTTGAACAGCTTCATAGCCAGAACCATGACACGAACCACCCAAGCACGGCGGAGGACGATCCTTCGACCAGCGACTCAGTTCCTTCCAATCCTCCCAGTCTTTACAACTACAATCCTTCCTCGCCTTTCACTCCGCGTTCTCCCAAGGAATTCCACAAGGATTCTCACAAGGCTTCTTCTCCCAAGTCCCTACTCAGCCCCCACGTCTCAGGCAGGGATTGGATTATTCAGACCCTTATTCTGAGCGGCTGGGCAGACAAATTGAGCAAGGCGAACCGCCCCCGCTCGACCGCGAGATCCTACCAACGGGCGCGCCGTTCAAGGGGAGGTTCCGAGGGCAGTTGGTCTAGCTGCTCTTCAACCTCTTCCGACAGGAGTGCTGCCTCGGAGCCAAAGCCAGAGCCAGAGCCGTCACCTTCGCCCTCACCCAAGTCTAACAACAGCGGACAGTCCCATTTCCGACCCAAAGCCGTCCCGGGAACCAAGGCGGAACGCCTTGCTCTGTACATGAAGTACTGGCCGAGGCGTGAAGAGCTTGACAAGGACGAGGAGGATCACGAAGACGATGCCGGTGAAGCCGAAGCCTAGAGGTTATCTCAGGAAGATTGAGGCAAGTTGGTCGAGGATGGGGGAGTTGGCAAAACTGTTGATATGTATGTTGGGGAGCGGCAGCATAGAACGACTTAGCAGAAAGCACAATCATGTACGGTGAGATTGTCAAGGGGAAGTGRCAATATCGAAGGAATATCGGACGTTACTCAAAGATTGGGTTGTGAGCAACTGGCCGCAGGTTTCGGTCGTAGGCGGGAGACATAAACGTAAGAACAGGCATCAACTTCCATACCATCTGTCAGGTACTCGTTAGGAGACTGTCTTCAGCATCATTAGACCTAGTTACTTATTATCATACGAGCCATTCTTTCCATACACAGAGCCTACCGAGATATATGCCTACTGCGTCGTCGGAGTCGCCGTCCAGCAAGTCCGTCAACATTGCTGGGGCGTACGAGATATCTCCTATATATCATCCCTCGGGTGCGATAATCGCTACATTGGTTTCTCCAGCATGTAATGGCTTCCGAATGCCCACAGCCATGCATGGCCGTCAATGCCTCTTTTTGCCAGGTGGATGTCCTGATCCCCATGACCACTGGTGAATGGGTCAGGCGGCGACATCGTCTTTAGAACGGGGCTACCAGTTCAAACCTGGAATAGAGAGCGAACCTTTGCGACCCTGGAAACTGGAACAGGTTTGAGGGTATCAAGGTCGCTGTTCATTCACTCCAAGTGCCTTCGAATTAGGTAATCTATAAATTTTTTTAGTGTCAATAATAGTTCGACCTTGAAGTTCTTTCCCGAAACAGAAATCCCACTCACTTACGACTGAGACGTCCTGTCAGCCACGCAACCTCAAGTCCAACTTCCACCCACAATGGTAGAACCCAAAGCATCATCCCTTATCCAAGATAAGGACGCGGGTGTTCTCGACGATCATCTCGCAGCGCCCTAGACCAAGAGATTGTCAGAGGAGACCACCAGCGACACCCCATCGAAGAAATGACTGAAGATGTCCACGGACGAGGACTCTACGGCCAACACCTCGGCCTTTGCTCATTAAGCTACCAACGACAACAGTCCTCCGAACAGCGAAGCACCGCTCAACCCAGACCTTTGGACCGATAGCGCCCGCGAAGTCTACCACCATCTCAAAGACCGCGCCGAGAAGCTTGAAGACGCCTCTATCGACAACACGATTGGCGCCTCCACCTCGAAGAAAGACACCCCGAAATCTGACGCCCCTTCCGAGGACGGTACCCGAAGGAACATCTACGAGGCCCTCCTCGGCCGGATTCAATCCACATTAAAGCAACTTCACGACCAGCACGAGGAAATGAAGCAGCCAAGTGCGGACCCTACCTCCAGTCGTCCCACCACCGGCAACGATCCCAACCCTTCAAGCCCTTCTATCCCTCTCAACAACGAGCACTCTCCCTCGCCTTGTTCCAAGGCCTCCCCCAAGCCGTCGTCCTCATCTAATAAGCGCAAGCGGTTCAAGCGCAAGCGGTTCAAGCGCAAGCGGTTCAAGCGCAAGCGGTCCGGTCCCTCGATGAGGATATTCGCTGTCAAAGGAACGAAGGCAGAGCGCCTCCGCGAGTATATGAAGTTCTTTCCGAAACCCCCTTCGCCGACGCCGAGTCCCCCTAGTTCTCCTGGCTCTTTAGGAAGCTGTTCACTGAGCTCCGCGGTAAGTACCTAAAAGCGACACTCGGAAGATGAGTATTGAGTGTTGAAGCTGATGTTGAGGATTAGGCACAAGAAGATTCGACCTAGGGTTTACTACGTCAATCGACCTGAGACTGACCTCGATATGGCTATTGATGCTGCTCTCACGAGAGAAACAGCAAGAGCGCAAAGGAGAAGAGGAGGATCGGCAGCTGCACAGTGAAGGCTGAAGTAAAGAATTGTACCTTGCCCTGTCCCGTGCCCATGGGAAGTATCGCTGAAGGCTTGGTCCGATGTGAGACGAGACGTATATTTATCGTAGGTAGGCTCAGGAATTTGATACGCTTTGCTTTGATTCCCAGAGACATCTGTATCCCTACCTCTATATACATCTACAAACATACCGTTCAGGTGTCAGTGAGGCACTAAATGACAGTCACGACACTTAGGTACATAGAATATCACGAAGAGAAAGCCAAGCTGAGCCTGGTTTGTTCCGCAAGGCTGCTTCTACATGTCCATCCAAACCTTGAGTTGGAGCCATTCACAGGGACATGTTTCAACCTGGAAATGACAAACTAAGGTCCATCCCGTTTGGCTCCATATTATCATTCACCCAATCCCGGTTGTAAAGTGGAATGGGGCAAATCTCGTTTCCTGTCTCCGACTTCTCATTGCGAATCCGAAAGCATCAATTCCACGATCCTCATCGACAATGGTGAGAATCCGAGCGCCATTCCCTAGGCGTGACGAGAGTCTTGGACTCGGGGCCGCAGACGACGCCAGAGCTTACGACGGTCAGTCCAAGAGGCGCGCAGAGGAGTCCGGCAGCGACAACCCGTTAAAGAAGCGGCTAAGGATGGTCGAAAACGAGAATGCTACCGCGAACAGCTTGGTTCGTCTTCCTATCGACGACGCCACTTCCCATGCTAGCTCTAGCCTCTGGAATGACAAGCATCGAAGACTCTATGAGCACCTTCAAGCGAGGCGCGCGGAAAGTGCTGCAGACACCTCGCCGAGCATCACGGTCGACACCTCAGAGAAGGAGGCCCAGACAGTTGACGCTGCAGACAGTGGCTGCCCCAAGGAAAACATCTACGAGACACTCCTAGGACGGATCTATAAGTCCCTCGAACAGCTCCACATCCAGAATGAAGAGACAGCGAACCAGTCGAGCGCGGTGATCGGTCCTCCCACAACCACCTCCAGCACATCACCCCTTCTAGGCCCTTCAACCCAACTGGAATTCAATCATTCCCAATAGCCTGATCACTCGGCTATCCCTGCGCCCCCCTACCAACCTCACCAAGTCCCGCTCCAAGAACAAGAAGTCCCGCTCCAAGAACAAGAAGAGCATCATTGTCCGTCAGTATGCAGTCGAAGGCACCAAGGCAGACCGCCTACGCTCATATCTCAAGTACTGGCCTAAGCGCCCTTCTCCAAGCCCTAGCAGTTCCACTAGCAGCCCTCGAAGCTCCTCTCCGAGCTCTGTGAGCACACGCGCCACCCCGGAGACGTCTCCCGAGGCCGAGGCCGAAGATGACTTAGACGATAATTAGTCCGCCTCGCCTAGATCTCTGTCAAGGTTCGTGGTTCCCCAAGCCCCAGCCTCATCGCCCAAACCACTCAAGACCCAAGAAAAGGGTAGCCGGCTGTACCAGCCTTGGTGGTTCGCAAAACTTTCGACAACAAGTGATGTTAACTTCAAGGGAGAAGTTATAAGAGCGAGCAGGAAGGGAGAGGAACTTGCGAATCAAGGAGAGACGGATAAACGAAGACAAGGGGAAGCGCAGGAAGGCAGCTTGAGGGTCAGGTAGGGGGTTTCCGTTGAATCATCCGGTTAGAGACCATCTGTAGGTATGGGGACCGGGAAGGACATGTTGTACGTAGAGGTATCGTGACATATTCCTAGTAGAGATCGCGGATGGTACTATCGACCCTCTTATTTGTGAGAATTATCTGTGCTTTTATATATTAGCAATATCCCATAAGGAAGTCGGAGATCGGATACAACGCCAATGACAATGATGCTGGACACTAGCCTAGAACATCGCGAAGTAATCACCAGGTTGACCCAGGTCCTGGTCAAACGTTGGTGCTCTGTCATCCCGCCTGTGGGGCAGGTTCTGGCTGCAAGGCTGTCTCGGCATGGCCTTCCAAACCTGGATTTGACACCATTCACAGGCCCATTTTGGGACCTTGGATGGTCCAACTAAGGTTATGTCTTCCAGGTTGCCTCCACATTGCCCTTCACGGCGCCCATTCCCAGCTGCAAATGAAGCAAATCTCGTTCTCTCCCTTCTCCGAATCCTTTTTCCCTCATCACCTACCTCAAAGGAAGGAATCCTACCACCACCAACCCCGTCATCCACACCTCCACCACCAACCACACGTAACACACGCAACAACTCCGAGCGAGCGCACACCACCGACAATGCCCGGCCGACAGAATCCCCCCAGAACTCCCTCTCCCAAGAGCGAAAGAACTGGCAAGATTACCGACTTCTTCAAGTCGGTCTATCAATCCGAGCCAAAACACGCTGCCAAACGAGAGCTTGACGTCGAGGACCAAAACGCCCAGCCGGCGAAGAAGCTTAAGCAAAGCGACGATGGGCATGCCGGTAGCATCAAAACGGCCCGTTACCAAGTCGCCGTCGATACTACCAAGCCCAGGAAGCCAGCGTCTGCTCGTCTTCTGGACCACACCGACGGTGGTCTTTGTGAAAGCCTTGTCGGCAGAAGGGAATTTCTCGAAGAGACGAGTGCTGAGGACGACGGCCCAGTTGAAGACAAGAAGCTCAAATCCTCTGGGCCAATTCATACCCCCATCACCGTCGTCAAACCTCAGCGCAAGAAGCCGGCATCCTCCCGTCTGTTAGATGAAGCCGATGGAGGCTTATTGGAGAGCCTTGTCGGTCGTTTCGAAACGCCGAGATACGATGAGGAAGTTGCTGAGCATCAGGAGGACAATGGAAACGACAACTCCATGCACGGTGCCGTGGACGACAACACCATGGACGACAACACCCTCGACGATGACACCGAGGCCGAGACCATGAAGGCCGATGACAGCGAAGACGACATGAGCAGTGTCGAAAATGGCGACGACGATGATAACGAGGAGGACGGCAGCGAGGGCGAAGATTGTAGCGAGGGCGAAGATAGCGACAAAGAGAACGTCGCTCCGAGGGATTGCTCCAGAGCACCCTCACCCCCGTCTCTCCCCACGACCCCGGGGCATCACGGAAACCAGAGCTACGACACTGCCGAATCGACCCTACAGGCAAGCAACCAGCCCTCAGCCAGTCCATCATCGTTCCTTCTTCCCAGCCCCGTCGTGGATTTGCTTCCGCTTCCATCTTCCCCTTCGTCGTCGTCCCCTTTGGCTCCAGCACCTCCATCGACCTTGCTATCTCCCCCGTCGTCGCCGTAAATCCTACATAATCGAGCCCCCTCCACTTCCTACTCGGACGCTTCCCGTTCTCCACAAGATCGAGCGACAATATCGGCAATGAAGGTAGAGCGAAAGCCAAGAACGACGCGAAGGATCACAGGGGGGTAATATGTGGAGGACCTATTCGAAGATTACCAACAGCGTCGGCTCGGGCATGTCTCTAGGGGTGGGCAGGGAAGGGCTAGAAGATTGAAGTCAAGGAGGAAAGGCGGTCAGGGACACCGGGGAAGTTGTTGGAATGGAAGGCTGTGGCAATGTTAGGACAGAGACCGCATCGCTTGAAGCTAGAAGTTGATGTTGGAGTGTCATTTAGCTGAGAAGCAGAAGATGGGTAAGATAAGGCAGCATGAGGATACTGTTTGAGGGACGCCTATCACTCGGGTACCTCTAGCGAGTTAATTGCGGTTGTATGGGCTTCGGGCGGGCGAGCAGATGTAGAGGTGCCAGTGTCTAAATCCGCAAGAGGTAGTTCCGAATATGGTATCGAATGTTGAGGCTGATGTTGAGAACCAGGTAGTCTCGTATATATTCCAAGTAGAAATCACGAGTTTCGCTTTGTTTCAGAAACATCTACATCTCTATATATCTGTCAACATGACCTCTATGCGTTAGCTATTCCCCCAGATGAAAGTAAAGACACTCACCTGTAACATCGCGAAGTTACCGCTAAGCTGAACTAGAATTCCGTTAGCCTTAGTAATTAGCCCTCTCGACTGGTAGGATAGATTTCTGCTATAAGGATACCAAGGTCAGCCGTCCAAGCCTGGATTTGACACCATTCACAGGCGCATTTTGCGACCCTGGAATGCAAACTTAAGGTTCATCAAGGTCGAACCTGAATCTGTCCACTCTTTTTAAGAGGCGCAGCTCAGTTCTTTCTCCGGATCCTGCCTTCTCCTTTCGAGTAACAACGCAACTTGATTGTCACTCGCACCTTACGACCACCAATCCATCGCGACTCCCACATCCAGAACGGACCACACATCCCGACTTCAAGCTCGACGACAACAATGTCCGGAAAGCGACCCGCACCCAAAACGCCCTCGCCCAAGAGCGGCACGACCACCAGAATTACGGATTACTTCAAACAAATCCACCACAGCGAGCTCCCAAAGAGGTCGAAGAGGGAGCTGGAGGACGACGAGGAAGTAGACGGCCAGCCGGCGAAAAAGCTCAAGACCCAACAACACGCGCATACCGCACACACCTTCAGGACAGTTCGTCTCCGAGTCGGCGTCCACACCCCTAGACCTAAGAAGAGGCCAGCCCATACTCGTCTCCTGGATAAAATAGATGGTGGTCTCGCCGATCGTCTCGCCGATCGTCTCGTTGGTCGTTATTCCGTGCAGGACAAGAAGGAAGTGGTCAACAAGGAAGCGGCCAGTCCCAAGGACGAGCATACCAGAAGTTCCCTCTCGGACCGTCTTCGCAACATTAGCAACAATCGTAACACACCCAAACCAAAGAAGCGGCCGTCAAGCGCGCGCCTCCTCGATGATGTCGATGGCGGCCTGATGGATAGCGTAGTCGGTCGGTTCGAAACCACCRGATGTGAGGAGGAAATTGCGGAGGACAAGGCGGTCAACGGAGACGGCAACCTCGAGCGCGACACTTCAACGCACGACACCCCCACAAACAAGACCCCGATGGGCGTAACGGCCGGTAATACAAAGGACAACATCAACAACAGGGATAGGTACAGGACACCTTCCCCTCGACCTCTTCCCTCTCTCCCCGAGCACCACGGTCACCAGAGCTCGAGCCCAAGCGGCCAACCTTCAGACGGTCCATCTTCGCTCCTTCTGCCGAGCCCTGTCGTGGATTTGCCCCCGCCTTCGTCGCCTCTCTCGTTTGGGTCCTCTCCCGTCGCCTCACCTTCTCCCCCGTCGACGCCGTAAAGTGCAGCAAAGGAACTCGCCCCCGGTCATCATTCGAGAGGAAGGTCGAGGAAGAGACAAAGCAACCTAGCCCTGGGAAAGCGAAGGAGAAGAAGAGGGAAAGGAGGAATAAATCAGCGCGCGAGATGATCGGAAACCACGCGAGCCGAGATGTACGTCTATGCCTCTGCCACAGCATAGGCACTCAATAGGCGAAACGATTCCTATCGGGAAAGAGCCACGACCTCCAGCGGCAAGCTGGTGTGTAGGAGTCGGGGTTGGGACAGAGTGTAGGAAAGAGGAGGACCGACATACAGGTGTAGGACAAGCAGAATAATATGGCCAGGAGTCGTCGGTCACACGAATGTCAATGGGGATGACTGGAAATGCAGACTTTGGGTTGTCGAGAGGGCGTCGAGTTTGGTTCCTGCCGTGGATTTTCTATTCGCGTGTCCATTGAACGACGTTCAGCATTTGCTTGGAAGCCTGATACCTGGAAATATGATGCAGGAGTCCTAGAGAAAGGATACATCTCGTCTGTCGCTGTTGTTTGTTTATCTGTAGTTCTATCTCATAGGAAAGTTAGTCATTCAATGCTATGACACCAGCTACGAACAAATAAAGTCATCACGTACCTCTAGAGATGACCTGTTCCCGGCACTGCCCTTCCAATTCAAGCGAACGATTCTGAGCAACTGACTCCCAGTTGCCGTTGGATGCGAACAAGGTATGAAGCCGTCATCAACCTCCATCTCAAGGTCGACTCACTGGGAAATTGACCTTATTCGGGACCGCTTACCTGTATAAGTATCACGTCCTCTTCCTTCTGTTCTGGGTCAGAGAGCTGATCTTTACCTTGGTTCACTCCTAGCAGAACTGTTAGCCGCACTCGTCGATCATATTCCCTGGGGTCCAGGCAACAGATCAACATCAATGGAGTCGATAGACATCCATCCCCGTCGGGCCAGTGACCCGTACGAGTGCCTGGGAGACTGGGCAAAGCAGCTGACTAGCAAAGACACCGACGGACCGGCGAAACAGAGCCAGGAGACTGACGATCAGAACAGGCTGAGTGTTGGTGACGACCACTTGCTCAACACGGGCGAAGACCGTATGATGAATACCAGTGGCAATGACAGCATTGAGGCGATCATCGACATGTACCTAGAAATTCAACAGGGAAATCAGAACAAGCCATACCAGGGAATGATAGAATGGGCAAAAAGGTTCGACGAAAAACACGAGAAAAGCGCGGACGGTCCGCTCGAAAGGCAGAGGAAGAGCCAGATCTTTGCCGGCCCCGCGGCACCGAGAAAGAGGAAGAACCAGTTGCTCGCTCCATCGACAACCCCGGTAACAACAGCGAGGTTAACAGCGACGACCACACCAAAACGAACGGAGAGAACGTGAATGACCAAAAGAAAAACAAGCAGACAGAATGCAAACACAAATCAGTCATGTCAGGGCTTCTGCGGACTTTCTTCAACAGTCCTGCACTCTGCGACTGCGAGCGGGATACCGCGTCCGTGGCCCGGCCCTGCGGAGCCCAGCCCGAGGTCACTGGTCGCTCCTTCCGCCCAATTTCAACGACTAAATCCAGCACCGGCCACAGCAGGAGCGAGGCCAGGGCTAGTTCCCCATCACCCCCCAATATTGAGGAAAACTAGGTACGTCCATGTCCTTCGCCATCCGGGGATGTATGCGCTGCGGTTGCACAGCTGGAACCCCAAGCGATCGACCATAGGTGATGTTGACACCACTTTGGGGACTGTTCTGTGCCCATCAGGAGTGACTGAGGATTGTGTGGGAGAGACGGAAGAGGACAGTGATTGGGATAAGCTGTCAGACATGTTAGACCCCGAATTCCGGGAGTGCCAGCAAGGGGAGTCTCCATTTCCTCTACCTCCCTTCCAAGTTCCGCATCCCTCTTTGTCATCGCCCTCTCATTCCGCATCCGGCGGAAACTGGGGAAGCTGAGGTAGAGGTGGGCTTAGGGAGAGGACGGCGGCGACGACGTTGAAGAGTATGTTGAGGTTGGTGGAGCACATGGCAGCAGTGGTGTCGTTGTTGTGGTTGTAGTTGTGGTGTCCTGTGAAGTTGTTAGTGTGTGCGTCAGTTTGATGAAGAGGGAAGACAACCATGGAAGGGTCTCGGCTGGAATAACGGAAGGATAAGGGGCAGGACGCGTGGCTTCGCGATGAGGAAGTGCGGGAAATGATAGAGCACACTTGAAGAATTGGAAGAGGGTGATGAGGAAGGAGCGGACGGGGTATGGCCGTGACATACAAATAGCGATAAGCTCAGCATAAGGTAGCTTGAGACAGCAACAAAATCTCCTAAACACCACACTCGTGGCCTACCCGTGACATTCAAAGGCTTGACCTTCGCACCCTTGGCCCGTGAGCGGCGCGCACTGGCGGGGCCTGCCGGAC
>RANY01000800.1:0-16698 GCA_009805235.1 Neurospora pannonica FGSC 7221
CCCGGACGCCGATTCAACCGCGCTTTCTGGCCTGCGCAGTCGGTGTATTCCAAGAGATTCACGATATTAGAGGTGTCCCGTGTCACATGCAATCCACCCATGGCTCCCTTCACCGGTCGAAAGTGAGGAAAGCGCAAAGGAACATGTGTCACCTGTAACTGCACTTCTAACAATGTTCTGGGTGTAGTTGCAACTGAAATCATGTCATTCCTCGACCTGGAGTTGGGTACTTGGAAGTACGTCTGCTAAATACGGACTCCTCCACTCGGACCACTCCCGCTGTTGCATCCAATGTTGATCCGGCCGCGAACCCAGATGTTTCCCATTGTGACTGGTACTCTTGTTGTCCTTGAGAAACAGAATGACCAGAAGTTCTCGAGAATCCAAGTGGACGGCGATGAGCAGAAAGAGAAGGGCGTGGCAACGAGGGAGGTGATGATGTAGTGATGGTACTGCGGCTGGCTCTGCTGGTGGTGGAGACTGGACTCACTTGGGTGGGTGCGGGTAGTTGGGGTTGCGACCACCCCAAACCGCCCAAAGACTCCAGCCAACCTCAACATCAACACTGGCAGCAAAAAGGAGACACTGCTGGAGCCGATGAACGTGTTCCTCGCTACACGGCGCCAGCCATTCAAGGATTTCGCTGACGCCGTGTGCACCATTCCGGCCGAGAATACTAGCACCAGCGAGCCTGCTCCCTACTCGATTCCCCGGCAACTTGCGGTTATCCTGCCCTGACCTCGACAGTTCCCAGTTCAGTGAAAGGGTGGGCATCTCTTGACCAGCCACATGGTACGGCTCCTCATCATTGCTTTCACGCAGAGAATGGGTAAGAGTTCTTGGTGTCGTAGTCTGCGAAGAATTGACCATGTGCTGACCTTGACTGATATATAGGCTTCTTTCCCAATCAACTTCAACGACCCCGAGCTCTGCGAGTACAGTCTCGTCACCTAAAGCCCGATTCACTTACTATCGCGGACATTGGAAGTGTCGTGCCAGCTTGTCTTTGTAGCGGCATTCGCGTGGCATTCCTATGCTCAACTATCGCTCTCAAATATGTTCTACACGAGGCCGACCAGGTGGGATCCATATTTGGCCTTGAACCCAAACACGAGCTTTCACATATGCACGTGTTTGTATTTGTATTTTTGCGAACCAAAGACAGACACAAAATACACAAATACAAACCGAACAACTCAGCGCAAGCAAGTGCGATTCCAAACTGCCGAAATGTGAATACAAATATCACTCCTCTCGCCCGTTCCTTGCTTCTTAGGGCCAGATGTAGCTGTTCATGTCTTCTTCCGCTTCTCACCCCTTCCTTTCTTGTCCCTTACCTTTTCCCCAACTGTCTTCATTCTTACTCTCTCCTCTCTCCGATCTCATTTCCCGACGATAGCACAGTTATAAGGATGTTCTGATGCTCTTCCATGTCACCCGTCACCTTGCCTTCATTCTTCCTTATGCCATTGCTGCAACGCCAGGCCACCAAGCGGAGATTCAGCAGTCACTGTCCCAAAAGCTGGCCCAGCACCCACAATGAATGCTGGAAGACAAGTATATAGAAACGTCACAACACAAGAGCTTGGTCAGTCCGATACTAATGCATCTCCGACAGGGCTTTGACTCGCTACACCCCTTTCCAGCATCCTATGTTGCTGGAAAGCCTTGAGGACCTGGTCTCTTCTTTCCCTTTTGTCCTTGTTCATGGACCTCGAACTGAAAATGCGCTGTGCTTCGAATTCGGCCGGTACTGTACGTACAAGTCCGCCTTTCATCCCATCCCTCCGTTCTACCCCCTATGCTACATATAAGGTCCGGGACTAGGCCCTAATTCCAGAGCGGACCAATTGGCCAAATGGCCAAGCGGTTCCGTTCATGAAAACATTGCCGGTGTGCGCGGTACCCGTGGTACAGTTTTCATAGGTCGCAGCTGGAGCATGGTGGTTCGTTCCCCCAAGCCTCCTGGGCGACTGAGCTTTTTGCCTTTTTTTGTCGCCCTCTACGGCAGTTGAAGATGGCATGGACGCGTTCTCTGCATTTTTCTCTTTCATTTCTACTTGTTTTTGAGCGAAGTTTATATCTTGACTTTTTATCGCGCGTGCGACGGTTCAGTTGCGACAGCAGGTCGGCACTGCAGCCGGTGCATGATGCCTGCCCGGCTCGGCGGCTCCGTCATGGAATCCGACAACGTCCAGGGCGGCCGGGCGTTCACTTCCTGACCCCTTTCCTCGAGACACGTTTCGGTTTTTGCTGTCGGCTTCCGGGGGAACGAACTACACCAGTCCAAGTTGTCGGACTTTTGCAGGGGGAGTTTAAATTATTATTATTTTTTTTTTTTTGGGCGGGTCTAGGCCTCTCATTGCGGTGCAGCACTTGTGTTTTTTTTGCGTTCCCTCGGGCTGTTTGGGCTGTCTCGGTTGTATTGCACGCCATGTTCGTCTGTTAGTGCTCACTCACTATAACCATCAAAATACAGTGGCGACACTATCACTAACACATCCTTCCTTCCCCACTTTTCCCCGACCCATTCCGACGACCAACCGTCCGCGCCGTGCAGGTGTTCCACGTTCCACTTCTTTTCTGCTTGCCCTACCGAGTTGTCAACCTAACACATTTAGAGACTACATGGACCTGTCCCCGACACAAAGGACCACGGCTGAAGCTCGACACAATGTCGGCTGTCAATGGACACCAAAGGTTCAACTCCCGACACTTGACAGCTGGCGCGTTGACTTTCGCGTGGAGCATATATATCATCCCATCTTCTCAGCCACAGAACGCGTTCACTTGCTCTGTTGAGGTCACGTTATAACCCAGCCCCTGACCCCAATTCTATTGCCTCCTTTTTCTGGGTAAGGAGTGTGTCCACCATGCCGGTCGGCAAACAGCTGGAATCTCTCGAACAATGGGAGTGTTCGATACCCCAAAACCTTGAGCTAGTGGTTGTAGCGAATCACGAACAAGATCTCCAGTTGACGATAGCATCTCGTGAAGGTTGGACAATATAAACCTGTGGTCATTTTTTTTCCACAGTCGCAATCTTCAGGTCATGCATAAAACCGCTTCCCCCTCCCAGTTTGCAGTCGTCATCTTCGTCTCCAAAACACCATCTCGGAAAGATTAACGTAAGTTATATCGACTTGCTTATCTGCCATTAATCCTTCGACTACCAACACAACGAAAATAGCGACCTCAAAGTCGACAATGTCATCACCGCAAACACCTCCCCACCAACAGCTGGGCGCAGCTCAATCTCCATTTGACGTCGCATACGCCGCGAGGACCTCTTCGTATGTTTGAATACCAATCCCATAACCTTCGTGCATTCAACCTGTCCTATACTATGATACTGACAACACATTGCTAGACGTACCTCGCCGCTGTCGGACTCCGAGTCAACTTATTCCGCTGTCTCCCTTTACCAAAGCTTCAATCCCGCCCTCGCGGCAACTCCCATCCCCGGCTCTGCCGCATCCACCGCGCCCTCGACGCCTCTTACCACTCCCGTTGTCACCCCCGTTGCTTCTCCTGTGCTCGGCCCTGCCAGCCCGGCCCCCGATTTCGACGCACTAGAAGCCGAACACGAAGCGTTGCACTGGCGATGGACGCAGCAGGATCGTTTTCTTGCACTACGAAACTGGCAGAGGCAGTCCGCCACTAGGGCAGAGAGCTGCAAATTCAGGTTCGAACTTGAACAGCAGATTTTCGACAATACGCTGAGACGCCTAGTCGAATTCCGACAGAGGAAGGGGCTGGCGGGACTACTCAGTGAGAAGGTCAGGAGGGAGCACGAAATTTCCAACGCAACAATGATACAACGGTTCGCAGATGAGATGCGCCGTGCGGGAGAGGGCATGGAGGACTGTCTGCGGCGTCGAGAAGAGGAGCTGGCTGAGAATGCGAGGGCGGCGGAGGAACTTGAGCAATTTCTCCAGCAGTTGGGGGCGATGGTTGTTGATGGGGAACTGCAACTGCCAGCGGTGATCCCGGTGCATGTGCAAGATATTACTGTTGTGGAAGAGCAAGGTCAAGAACTTCCAGCTGCCGAGCCTGCAGAGGTAACACCGCCGGCGTCGGTGCCTATGGAGGAGACTATCGACGGGCCGGTGTCGAATACGCCTGAACATGAAGTGAGCACATCACCTTTGTCGAGCAATGTGCACCTCGTGGGGGCCATACTCGACGAGCCTCACGAACCGACTGCGGCCCCGATCCCGGCCCCCGTGCCAGCTCCCGTCCCTGCAGCAGTCTCGGCTTCAGCTACAGCTTTTATCACGACTTCGGCCCCCGTTTCTGTCGTCATCACAACTCAAATTCGTGATGATGCGGCTCCTCTTTCCCCCTCACCGGCGCCAGTGCCACCTATCTTCGACGTCCAACGCGATCCCGTCTCTTTCACTACACCACCCCACACAAACAGCGAACGTCCCAAACGCTCCATCGACAGCAGCGAGATTAGCGAGCCCAGACCTAATAAGAAGATGAAGCTCTCGCGCGAGCTCACATCGCCCGCCCAGCCTGGAGGAGCAGAAAACGTCGTCGATGGCAAAAGAAAACGCGGTGACGACGACGAGGACGATGATTGGGGTTGGCTGGATTGATTTGGGAATGGGTGCTCTACTGCTCTTGCCTCTTTTCTGCTCTACTCTACTTCCCTCTACTTATCTCAAAGCGTTCTTTCCAAGTCCTCGTCGCACCGCCCGGTCAAGTCCAATCCACCAAGCCCAATCACCAAGTCGTCACCTTACCCTGCAAGGGCGTTCTTTCCCAATTTCTCAACCTTCCTCGCCTGCCCAGGCCTTCGTCGCCCGAACCGCCCAAGTCGCAAGGTGCAGGACAGTATAAGACTGCTTCATCCTCCCAGTTTACCATCCCCATCCTTTTCTCCCGAGTACCATCACGAGAAAAAGTACACTCAATCATCAAATCACAATCAAAGTATTTTCCCGCGACTTTAACCTAACACAAGTACAATCAAATCCATGTCGTCAAGTTCAGCACCCCGAACCCCTCCTCACCAGGTGCAACAATTGGATCTCTGCGACTCTGAGTATGCCGACATTGCCTTGTATGTTAAACCCTACTATGCAATGGCCTGCGTCCTATCCACCTGTTTCTCTTACTAACAAAGGACCTCTAGGCCGGCATCGCCGTACTGGGACAACCAGTCGGATTTTTCTATCCCCTCCCCCAGCCGAATAGCCCACCGGGCGCTCGTCTCGACACCCAGATCTACTTCCCCCGTTTCCACCGCCCCGGTCACCCCATTCACCTCCCCCATCGGCTCTCCCGTTCTCGGCCCGGTCAATCCGGCACCGCTCAACCCTCTCCCGATCGACGGGGAAGCCCTGCTACAAGAACTTTTCGCGGCACGAGCCCGGCTCCATGAACTTCGCGTTCAACAAATCCAGAGGCGAATCCACTTCATCCAGGAGCGACTGGAACTCACAGAAAGTGTGCGTCAAGCTACGGCAGACATACTAGAGATTTCTGCAAGCATAGTCGAAGATAATCAAGAAAGCATCGACGACTTTCACAGGCGCATACTAGAGATGCAACAAGACATGGAACTAGATGAGCTAGAGGAGAGCCTGGCATCGAGTTTGCAGGTTCATGAAGCTCACCTGGCTCAGATAGCGGCAATACCGGAGGAGATTGAGCGATTGAGGCAGGAACTTCGAGAGGCGCAGGGGGAAGCGGAGGAATTGTTCCAGGACCTTCCACTTGTCGGGGATCAAGTCGAAGAGGTTCAAGTTCCCGCCGCAGAAGTGGCTCCGCCGGGGTTGGTGGCCGTAGAAGAGACCATCGGTAAGCCGGCATTAAACAGCCCGGAACGTCAAACCAGCGCAATAGAGAGTCTCGACCATCTCGGAACAAACTCGCCCGCGGCAGCTCAACCCATCCTCGAAGTCCAGCACGTTCCCATCTCTCCCACAGCCGCAGCCCCTATCGTCAACCAACCCACCCAGGTGCAGCCGACAGTCAACAACAACGAAATCGGCGAGCCTACCCCCATCAAGAAACTGGAGCTCTCACACGAGGTCAACTTGATCGCGCAGCTTCAAGGAGCGGGAAACGGCGTCATTGGAAAGAGAAAACGCGATGACGATGATGAGGGCCAAAACCTTGACAATGTCCCAAATGGTCGGGAAACACGGCTGAAAAAGAGGAGGAAAACTGATCACAGTGGGCCAGGTATCACAAAGTAGACCGGTTTGAATGGTGCTGAAAAGCCCTGTGAGAAGGAGGAAGAAAAGGGTGAGCCGGTCTAGGAAGGGTGAGAGGACATAGAAAGGTGTCGTGATACCTATAGGAAAGAGCGAAGTACTCGCTCCCTTGCATATTGAGAACTCTTGTTGCTAGACGATTGCAATGCTACCACACCAGGAACTTTTCACATTTACTTAATCGATTGAAAGTACAGGTATTCCATAGCTGTTTTATGCGACTCGATTAAACAACTTCTCGTCTTTTGAGACTGCTTCAACCAATATCTTCTCCTTCCTGGCCTGCACTCGTGACCTTTACTTGTTCTCTGACGATGCTAACTGAAATCATCACTAGAACGAGGATCCAACTCCATTTGCTCGTCACCAGTCTACCATCATGATCCTGGAAACCAGATGATTTTTTCATGCATATGATGACTGCCTGGTGTGCAAACCCTTAGCATCCCCAGAAGATGAACAATGTTCTGTTCCCCAAGGTAGAAAGAACCTGGAACACACGCCAGCCTTGCCTCTATATACCACACCGTTCAAAAGTTCCATGCCAGAACCTTGACCTGGAGGTTGGCGTCGATCACGAATAAGGACTGGACCTTGAGACTAGAGTACAATAGCATCCGGTGAAGGCCCAACTCAACCTGGACGACAACCTTGAGCATTTATTTCCCACCGTCGCCATTCTCAGGGCAGCTATAAGATTGCCTTTTTCACCAGGTTATAATTCTCATCACTTCATTCAAGCGTTGTCGCAAGGGAAGAAAATCCCAGTCCTTCAGAGATGGGCAACTCTCAAGCCTTCAACCTTCAAACGACAACTATCTCTACGCAATGCCTTCATCGCAGACACATCCCCCTGTCTATCGCGGTCTGGCCAACGCCGACCGGCCAGACACAGCCAAAGACCAAGAGGTTGCGTGGTACGTAGACCCCTATGATCCTTTACATTTAGAGCATCAACCGTGTGAGAGATGACTAAGATCGATCCCAACCTTTAGTTCTCGGCAAACCTCACCTGTCACTCCGCCTCCTTCGCCCCTTCCTTCCCCCGATCCTCCGCACTTTAACGCAATAGTTGCCATCGCGCAGCTTGCTTGGAGTATGCTTGAGGAGTCAGAATTGCCAGCCGTATTAGGAGAACATGGTGGCCACGATGCCAATACCGGAAATGGAGACAACGACCATACCTCTACAAACAGCCACAGTTCCGAGCCCGCAGCTTCCGCTGTTGTTCTTGGTAATGTGGCTATCCCGCATGAGCCTGTGGCCGCCCCGGCTCATGTTTCGGTTACCCCAATCCGTCTCGCCGCACGTACTGTCGCTTCAACTTTGCCCTCTGCTGGCTCTGTTGTCTTGGAGTCGCCTGTCCGAACTCCAGCCTTGTCTCCTAACCCATTGGCTGCTACGCCTTCCCTCGTGCCGGTTTCGGATCCCAACCCGGTTCCCAGTGGGCAGTCTCCTCCAGCTTCCGCCCCGGTCATTTCCTCGCCTGCTTCAGCCACCACCCACACTACAGGCAACCGCAAGCGCAGCAAGGGCAAGCTCTATCGAGAAATCGAATCCCTTCGTCAACTGGGAGGCCCAGGGAACTTTATTGGCAGCGTGCTGGTCAGGAAACCGAAGAGAAAGCGCAGTGACGAAGAAGAGAGCGGTAGCGACACTTTTCACGACGCGGCTAAGGAAAACCTGAGAAGGCCCAAGACAAGATCGTCATTCATGAAGGAGAAGAGGATCCTCATCGGACCGGTTTGGAGGACGTTCGTGTGGATAGTGTAGATTAAGCACTGGCTCTGGTACAGAGGAAACTGGACGTGCATGGAGTGGCTGCCTGTGGAAGACGCATGGAGCCAAGCCAGGGGGCAAGGTGGATGTGAGGAAGTCAGTCGTTGATCGGCATCCAAAATCCTGTTGCCCGGGAAAGAATATCTACAGGTAGTAACAGGTTCCTGATGATATCTGAGAGTAGGAGCGTTTGGTCTTCAAAAACTCGGCCTTGTATGTTTATTTGCTTCTATGGCATTTGCACACCCCAGGATGGCGAACCCAACCGAATCCGGCATATACATGCAGAGTACTTGCCTAGATGTACCAACTTAGCGGACATAGAGATACTCAGTTTAACCCTATCCCTAGTACTTACATGAATTCCATCATTGAATGCATAAGCAGGGGGAGGTACATGTATACATGGGAAACAGGCACGCCTCGGCGTACTGCACATGAAGATATACTCCCGAAACAACACCTGCACTCTGTGAAGAGACTACCTACCTAGTATATATCCTTATGCGCAACGGAAGAATTATTCACACGCGCGGCGGAAGTCCGATAAATCCTCAACCTTGAGTGATTATTTAAGCACAGTCACAAGGTTCATGGCAGTATAAGAGGAACACTTCCACCTCCCAGTCCACAACAGTCATCTTCGTCTGCTGAACACCATCCGCAAAGAAAGTACACTGGATTATCTTATCACCATTACAGTCACTTTTCCGAGACTTGACCCATCGATGACCACAACAATGTCATCAATCTCAACACCCCAAACCCCTCCTTACCAGGGCGGGTTTCCACACTTCGACTTTGAGTATCCTCACATGACCTTGTATGTTTAACCCGTGTTACCATTTATTGGTTTGCGCCCAGATCCCACCTACTGGTTCTATACTGACGAAGAATGCTAGACCTCCCTGGATGTACTCCGACACAGACATAGAGTCGAGTTTTGCTTCTTACTCTCGCCGGGCCCTGGTATCTACAACCAAATCCATTTCCCTCGTTTCTACCGCCCCGACGACGCCTATTACCACCCCCATCGACTCTGCCGTGCTCGGCCCCATCAACCCGTCCCACCCTGTCCCTCCCGCGTCCCCTCCGGACTCGATCGACGAAGAGGTAGCGGCATTAGATGCCCAATTCCAAGCAGTGAACGCGCGACTTGAACGTATCCGGAGAATCCAGAAAGCATTGCAAGACGCCATGACCAGGGGTCGGCGGGCCGCCGACATGGCCGAGCTTTCGGAACGTACGCTTCAAATACAACAAGAGAGGAGTGTCTACGTGCAGATGATCATAGAAGAGCTCCGACGGGGAATAGACGAGCGAGAGGGACTTCCTAGGAGAGAACAAGAAATAATCTGCAGAGAAAACCTGATACGATCGTATCTGAGGGAGCTGTCCCAGGAGGAAGAGCGCATGGTGGACACTCGGCAGGATCGAGACTTCTACCTGGCCCATGAGGGGCAGGTGACGGAGGAAATTGAGCAAATCAGGCAGGAATTTCGAGAGGCGCAGGGGAGAGCGGTGGTCGGGGTTACGAATTCTGGATACCTCAGGCCTTTGCTGTAGGCAGGTAGGGGGTGTGTTGTCTCTGCACCTAGGACTGCATCTCCATCCTCGGAGATTAGGAACAGCAATGACCTGCAATGGCGAAAGACTCGGGACAATAACATGCAGAATCCACCTACCTGTATAGATACCTTATTTGACGAATCAATCAAGTTTTTGGATGGGCATATATACCAGGCCCTGCACCTTATGCCCGCCTGCGTAGGTACCTATTATGGTCGTGCAAGTTCAGCAGGTGGCTCCTTCGTCGGGGCTTCAAAAAACCCTTTCCTTACAGGTACTTCTAGATGCCTCTACTTGACATTGCATCTGCTTCAACCCCTGAATTTTTTATATCTGCCCAAAAATCATCATCCATATGTCCGTATCTTCTAGTAGCTTACCTTCTTTATTCAAGAACACAGTGAAGGTCACATCTGTCGAGAACCTGGAGTGCACATGTGACTTTTCTCTTATCAGGGCGCCCATTCAAGGTTTTACAGAACAAGAACCTGGAGCAACTTTGACTCTTCCATTCACACATCCGGTGAAGGTTCACCATTCACTGAACCTGGAGGGATTCTTCCACAGTCGCAAGTAAAGTTGCGGTGCTTAGGGCATGTATAAGATCGCTTCTTCCGCCCAGCCTGCACCTGCCATTTTCCTCTCCTGACAACCCTCTCGAAGAACAAGCCTCAGAACCAACAATCTGAAATTCAGCTCTTCGTCTCAACACCACCTTTATTATCAAACAGCATCCCTACACCTCAGACACAATGTCTTCGACTAACGCATCCATCCACACCCAACAAGCCCTGGCCAAAGCAACGCCTACCGGCAGCGCAACTCCTCAGTGGCTTGAAGACGCCGACAACGTCAACATAATGTCGACGTATGTTCCCCAGTGTTCCCATCGCCGCCGTTCCTCCTATGCTAACGACGGATCAGTGTCAGCGACCTTATCGGCCATCCAGCCACTCCGAACAGACCTATGTCTACTACCAACCTTACCCTTCCGGACCCGATATCTCCCTTGCCCTCTACATCGATTCGAGCCTCTTCGACTACCTTCATGCCTATCACGCCTGACTCCGTCCACTCGCCTGGCCAGAAGATTCATCGCGCCCTGGTTTCCTCTCCTATCTCGGCCTCTCCCGCTTCTACGGCGGCATCAACTCCCTCCACGACTCCCGTGGCGACTCCCACAATCATCGCCCAGCGATCCGCACCAACCACCCGCCGGGATGGATTTCCGCGCCGGTGGTCAACCCACCGACGCTGTCACACGGACATTCGCCCACAACCCAGGGATAAGGCATCAATACTCAGCCTCGCCTGGACCTGACCTCCCTGTCATCAGCATCACTTACCCGGGCTCCCTGTCAGCGCCACCAGGCCATCGAGCCAACCATCGAACTCCGACGGCGCTAAGCATSATCACAAGGCAACCCCAGTCATCACGGGAGCAACCTCAGCCAATCGAGCAAGGACGAGACAGACCGGCGAAGGCCGGCGCCAGAAGGAAGAAGGAGAATGGTTGAAGGCATTCGGAAGAAGCCACATGTATGCAGATCACTAGATAGCCCTGTCTTGAGGCCTCAGAGGCTCGGTACATACCGTTCTTCTTTGGTTATAAGAAGGCCTTGAAGCCCAGCCTTCCTCTGGAGGTTGAGAGGATCAACAAGGCCTTCGAGACCAAAGAATATTATCAGCTGAATTGAACCTTCTTGTTCCAAGCCCAGTACACTGCCCTTGTCACAGACACCCCCTCCCGCATCCCCAACTCCAGCCGCGGACCATTATCCACAGGAAGGCTTCACGTTCGACTTCGAAGCGGCCCGACAGGAGGCGCTGGCGTACTTACTGGCCGGTTTGGTACCAGGAACAGCGCCGGCGGGAACGCGAGGAGGCTTGCGCGCAACATGGAGTTGGACGAGAGGCGGCGGTGGGAGTTGTTTGAACAAATGGCGGAGGAGGATCTTGTGACGGAGGTAATTCTTAGAGTGGCGCAGGAGATCCTGAGGCGGCTGAGACAACGAGAGGAGATGGAGCAAGAGCGAGAAGACGAAGGTCGGCCGCCCGAAGAAGAGCGCTAGGAAGTAAGCGTAGGTATCGAAGTGGGAATAGGTCGGATATCTCTAATCAGATGCTGGGGTTCGGATTGAGATTGGTGTGCTAGTAAGGTTCGAATAGGATCAAGACATTGGGGGTTGACGTACATGCAGTCATGTCGTGGACGACTATCAAGCATCAGCGTTGATGAGCTGGACGTCGCGACGCGTTGTACAGTTAGTCAGAGAAAAGCTAGACGGAGAAAATAAGAGAAGATTGCAGAGAGATACTACGGGCATGTATCAAGTTACCTCTAGTAGCTTGTTGCTTCCAGTTTGCTTCAATTACTGAGTGCTCGGTACGGGAAGAACACCAACCAAATGTGTGACGTGGCTGTGCCACAGCAGTCGCTATAACTGCTGGCGGCTCTGATATGGGCAGGCGGTTGACTTGGACGGCCGACTCCCGAGTGGAGACTTTGAAGTTTAAATGAGGGCATTCACAGATATGAACCAGACGCAAAACGCTTCGCGCGACCAGGAAAAAACGACCGCCAGCGGGGTCGAACGGTCAGTACCTAGCAAGAAGGAAGACAAAGACGTTAAACATTTTGACCAGTGAATGGCTCAATTGCTTCCACTTGCCGGAGAGGTCCGCTTATTCCCCTTGTATGGGAAGGGGTTAATCAGATGTGGATTCCGCACTGCGGGAAAGAACCATCCTCACTTTGGTTGCTTTGGTGAAACCGGAGGTCTCAGGAAGGAACCGCCAAAGGCGACGAGCTTGGTTACATCAATCAGACGCCACTTCAACAAGCCTGCCTCTAGATGCCCGCCCGGTTTTCCCACTATGGTAGGTAGCAATTTTCACCTGGTTTAACCCATAAATACCTGTACCTTATATATTCCAATGAATGATCATCATCTTGACGCTATCTTTTCCTTAGTTCCCCTTCTTCCCATCATATCTTCCACTTTCCAGCTAAGGTTCCATTGACCGAGAACCTGAAGCGATGTTTTCCCATCAAGACACCCAGTCAAGGTTCCTCGAGATGGAGAAGCTGAAGTGCGCAATTGCTGCTCTCCCATTCACTAGACACATCCGGTGAAGGTTTAATAGACCCTGAACCTGAGGAAATCTTCCACGGTCGCCAGGTCCATGGCGGTATAAAACCGCTTCCTCCTCCCAACTTGCACCTCTCGTTTTCCTCCCCTGACCACCGTCTCGAAGAACACAATCTCAGGCACACCAATCTGGATCAAATTCTTTGACTCAGCAACCACCTACACTGCAACAATTGTCTTGTGGACAAAATGTCTTCTTCCGACGCCGCCATCAACATTCAACAGAGCCTCGTCCAAGACGACCAGCCTGTCGACAATATCGACTCCGTGCTAAGGTATGTACGCCCTTTTCCGCCGTTGCCGTCATGTCATCGATGAGGTATTCTCCCATGCTGACACCGGATACAAGTAGCAGGGTCACCACCTCGGACCCGAACACACCGGGCACTTTACCGAGCACCCCGATCCGTGCCGCACTCTCCTCCAGTCCGCCAGTTACGCCCGAGTCCGACTTCAAGTACTCGACCAATCCATGCACCAATCGTGCCCTGGTCTCCTCGCCAATCTCCGCTACTCCCAGGCGGCCCTACGGCCCTTTCAATCCCAGCCCAGCCGCCTCACCCAACTCAGCCGTCTCGACTCCTGTCAGATCTCCTGTCCCAGCGTCCCAGTCGTCCTGGGTCCCCTTAGTGATGCCCTGGGACAGGTCCAACGTGAACCATTGGCCGCGGCCCGGATGGACTCCTGCTCCCGTATTTGGGCCGCCGACACCCCCTGGGATGACACCGTCGGAGCAGGAAGATTTCGACAAGCTGGGCACCGTCGTAAAAGTCACCAACGCCTGGACGGGCCGTACAAAGAACGCCACAACAAAAGCCGATCTTCACATCACGCTATATATGGGTAAGAAGAACGGCACCAGAGGGGAGGAATTGTACCTCCAAGGCGTGCCCGGAGAATTTGGCAGGCCGTGATCAGAGATCAGCAGGAGTACCATGGCTGGCAGCACCATGTGTTGATACGGCGAATGAGACGAGAGGAGGGGCTGGCTCGAATAGAGCGAAATGAGCGGCAAATACGAGAGCTGTTGACTGCGCAGCAGGAGGCGCACGAAAGATCTATCAATGACAACGCTGCCGGCTCAGCTCCCGCGTCGACCCTGGCCCCGGCTCCGGTTGCTTCTGTCCATACAACTTCAGCCTCTGCCAATCGCCGTCGTACGACAAAGAAATCCACGCTCTCGCGCGAGATCAAGTCACTCGCCCAGCTCGGCGGAGCTGGAAACACCATCTCCATTGGGAAGAGGAAGCGGGATACCCACGGCAAGGACGAAGAGGATGCCGCAGTGGAGGGTCAGACACCTGGTACAGGAGCCAGGACTTCGCCAATGACAGAGAACAACGTGCCTCGAGCATGGGCCGGACGACTGCGTCCACGGGCTGTCAAGAAAGAAGAGAAGCGTGGAAACGGAGGTCAAGGTCAAAGCAAAAGTGGTGACCGCCAGCAGAAGAAGAAGGGCAAGAAGGAGGACGGTTGAAGCTGTGTTGGGGAAAGCTTGGGTAGTGGCATTTCGGCGCCGGGATTTCAATGCTCTCTTGAGGTTAGGTCATGGGATTAGGAGTTCAAGGGATGTATGATACCCGTCATCAATATGCCCTGTACGGTTTTTGTCAGAGACGGTTTCACAGGGGAGCAGGATGGTGCGGAAAGGATAACAGATAAGAGGATTTCGGACATATAGCGAGGTTATTTGCTTAGGTACCTTGATCAATGAGTGCGATTTGAGCAGAAACTTCCATGCTTCCGTTCGCTCGGTGACCCTTGAAGTTGACCATATCTGTGCCATTAACCGAAGACGTATTTCTGAGAGCAGGTGTGTTACACAGCAGAAACCGTTGACCTCCTGGCTTGGCAGTCGTCTGCGGCTTCCTCTCCGTTGGCTGGCATCGCTTGAAGTTGACGTCCGAAACAGGGAATCTTGGCGAGATCCGAGTATGACGTATACCCTCCATTACGGTCATTTTGCAACAAGATTCGAGAACTGGCCGCCCAAGTTCATGGAGATACATCAAGGAAGCTTCTCATGTACCACCATGGTAATGGTGATGAAACAGATATCAAGGCCACCCCGAAAGCTCGAGTGAAAAAGAACATTTTCCCTCCGCAAACAAGCAGTTAAGGTATTCTCAACACCAGATACCAACATCACCATATTTCGGAAGGAAGAACCAAACCATCACTTCAACCCGGCCCGAATCCCGAAAACAAGATGTCCGCGCAAGGTCAAGAGCAACACGAAAACACCAAGGACCAAAAGCCCACCTGGTCCGAATGGGCCAAAACCCAATACAACGTTCAATACGAGTCTTGGGTCCCCTGGCTAGAAGACCTCTACCTCCGCTACTTCACCAAGGATAATAAAGCGAGTTATGCCACCAAGGGTCAGTGTCTCTCCTCCCCTTCTCCCCTTCTCCCCTTCTCCCCTCCGGCCGTCCCCCCAGCTTCCCCAAAAGCAACCCGAACTAACAACTCCCCTCGAACAGACACCCTCTCCAAGACAAAAGTCACAAACATCGAACAAGTAGATACCCTCCAAGACGGCGTGCATAACCTCGTCGCTGGGCAGGTCGGACAAGGAGGGCTAGGACAGCCGGTTGGGGATCTGTTGTCCAAGGAGGGGGTGAATAGGATAGAGAGAAAAGGTAAGGATGAGAGGGGTGGGTATTTGCCTGATGTGAGGAATGTGGGAGGGTTATTGGGGAGGAAGTGAGGGCGCTGGCGGCTATGGTGGATGGGGAGTGTATGTGGAGGAAACGTGTAGTTCTTGCTCGATGAATGTTTGTAAGATAGGAGGACTTCTTGAAGACTGTCGTTATACCCAAGCATGATGAATCCATTACCCATCCTCCCAGGCAATAGTAGGCTACCTAGGTATGGAGGTTAGGTCGGGTAGGCTGGATAGGTTCGAAAGAAGCTTCGAAACTAGTTGAAGCCTGTACCGGTGGGTGTTGCGAGGACAGCCCGTGGCCTCATCACCACGCACGAGTACAGGCTTCAACTATTTTCGAACCTTCCATCGAACCTACCCAGCCTACCCAGCCTTCCTCTCCCAGCTTCTCCCCTCCCCATGACCCTATCCGCTTACACCACCCATCCCTTCCACCT
Organism: Neurospora pannonica FGSC 7221; assembly: GCA_009805235.1. NCBI lineage: Eukaryota > Fungi > Ascomycota > Sordariomycetes > Sordariales > Sordariaceae > Neurospora > Neurospora pannonica. The sequence goes on from RANY01000800.1 coordinate 15,836, forward strand.
ACAACCACCTCCCCAACTCCCCCTCCGTCCACTCCCAAACCCTCCCGCCCAAAACCTCATCCCTCCCCGCCGCCGTCATCTCCCCCTCCGGGATCCTCTTTCCAACAGGATCATACATCCCCCCACTCTCCAACCCTTCACTTTCCACCGTCGCCGCCCAAACACTATTCTCCGCCCCCCTTTCCACCGTCACCAACCCCCTCTGCCCCGGAATCAACCCAACTCCCAACTTGGTAGCCCAATACTCAACAAAGCTAAAGTTCTTAACCATATCACTCTCCACAAACCCCGGCGTCACCGTCACGCTCGTGATGTCCGGGTAATGGCGGGCAAGCTGGGTGGTGTAGAGGGTGATAGCGAGTTTGGACTCAGTATACCGACGCCATTTTTCTAGTCCTAGGAAATCATCCTTATCCTTGGCGAGTCCCTCGCCTGAGACGCGGTCGAGAGAAACGGTGCCAGCCATGCGGTAAGAGTAGGAGCCTAGGTTGATGATTCTTCCACCACCCTTGCGCAAGAGAGGCAAGAGTTTGCGAATAAGCAGCGCGTGCCCGAGGAAGTTTGTGGCGAATTGGATTTCATATCCGTCTTCTGATGTGCCGAGGGGGGCGGCGGCGATGCCGGCGTTGCAAATCAGGACATCAATTTTGTCTTCTGTTTCTAGTAGTTTGTTGGCGGTGGCGGAGACGGAAGCGAGAGAGGCGTTGTCGGTGGGGAGGAAGGTGATGTTTGTGCAGATTTGGGGATCGGACTCGGCTTCGGAGCGGATCTTGGAAATGAAGGTGTCGGCGGCGGCGGAAGAGGAGGGGCGGCCGGTTATGTAGATCTTGCGGGGACCGAGGCGGACGAGCGCGAGCGCGGTG
>RANY01000801.1:0-16690 GCA_009805235.1 Neurospora pannonica FGSC 7221
CGGCGCTCCGGAGCCGCCATCTTGGCGCCGCTGCTGCGGCGCCGGTACTGCGGCGCGCTTCTGATTGGCCTATCTAGTCTGCTTACATAAGKGATCCCTTATTGGATGGTAACAGCGTGGGGCGGAAGGCACAACTTTATGGCTTCCTATGGCTTGAAACCCGAACCCAGTGGGTATGAAGAGTCACAGGCAATCATGAACGCACTAAGAGACCGAGAAGCTCGAGGGTATGGCAGTAGCTATCACTCGGCTTTGGCCATGGTACATCCTTCTCCGGTTCGTTCTGCTGCAGCATGGAACGAGGCCCGAAATTACTACCTGAACCATCAAGGGTGGTGGTGACATCAACTGCAGGACAAGTCTTACCCTACAACTACCAACTGAGCAACAGGAGTGGGAGGCACATTTAGAAGCTGGGGGAAGCACATGTTACATTTTAAGCAAGTTCGTATCTTACTGTTGCACCTCCTTCCGTCTTCTGAACTTCGCGCTACTGACCGAACTGCTCGCCGTTGCCTTCGCGAACCGTAAGGGAACATGCGAAGCAAATATCGGCCCAGCAGCAACTCCTTCTGGGTTACGGAGCATTTCGAAGGCGTGAACCTGCGGTGCTCTCACTCTGCGAGAAGCTGCAGTATTTGAGATAAGCTGCGGTCCTCCGGTAACCACGATGTCAGTCCGCTGATCGCTGTGATGAGGGGTTTTGGTGGGAAGCCAGTCCTTCTGGACTGAGGTATAAAGGACTGGCACCCCCCTCGCAAAATGCTTCTTCTTTCACTTCTCTCTTCATCATTCACAGCCATCTTAGCCATCATCTTTGATATCTACCATCATATGCCTATGTCATCATGTCTTGATCCAACTTATCCCACCAGCGATTGCTTTTTTCCCTCACACGACCGGCAAACACTGCGTTCCCGCATAGCAATGACGGTTGGACTACTCAACAGTCCAAATCCACTTCGACAGTCAGCCATACCTCAACAACAACAGAGATGATCAGACTTCGGTGATCGACTTGCGCGCCATCATCTCCATGATCCACAGGATTCTACTTCGACTCCTCGAAACACACTCGACATCTTCATTTCGACGATTCGGTCCGTCTCTTGTCCACAGAGACAAGGAGGATATTGTACACTCCATCGCAAATGCAGAAGATGCATACACAGTCATGGTCCCATCATATCGCGCATGGATGTCTCTCCATGACACGATCTTCCATTATTGACTCATTCGCCGCTTTTCTGATCGTCAATTCCGGATGAAAAGATGCATATTGATCCTTCAGCTCATCCCCTTGATGGCGATGCAGCCATCATTCCTTTTGGGGATGTATCAAAATGATACAGAGTACGTCTCCCATTCCATTGCCTCCAGTTCAACGGCTAACTCTGTTTGCATTTCAGACATAAGACGACATCCCCTCGCGCGCGGCACCCTCTGCTGTCTCGAGAGCGAGAAACCTGAGCTTCGCCCGTGTCATTGTTTTGCATTTGCAAAACGGCTCTCCCCACAAGGAAGCCTCTATGGCGGCTTATATGGCACAACCCATCCAACTCTGTTACCCTCATTCCCAAGGAACCTCCTCACACTTGTCTCCGTGCAAATGCTTTCAGGTACCTTACCTGCCTGCAACGATGGTAGAGGTAAATTCTTCCTTTTGAGTCTCGGCGCCCCATCGCATCTGCTTTTATGCCTTCATCTGACACAATCTTACAACAGGAAGCATTGCGACATCCAGCAGATGAGCCAACCAGCCCCGCTCGTGTGGGAGAACCACCGAGAGTACGCATGGTATAGCGACCTAGCCAGCTTCCAATATCGGCTTTCGGACGGGTGAGGCACGCAGAATCTCAGCCTTGAGGACGAGGTCAACGAGTTTATTCTCGTGTTTATTGTTCTGTTCGGGACAACAAGAAAGACGTGTCGCCCATTGCCTACAGCCCAAGCAGCGAACCCGAAGCGAGCATCCCAGACGAAGCGGGCATCCCAGACGTGCATCTTTCTCTGCCGACTGAGTTCACGGGGTTGGAGGAGCACGACTACGGCACAGCAGAGGTCATACCACCTGCCACGGAAGAAGAGACATGGGAGGGGATTATCCAGCGGCACATCATTCCATTGGAGGCTTTTGCTTCTTCGGGCGAAAGAACAAGACTTGTCAGCTCTCGGACAGGCGTGACGGGATGGAGACAGTGCCTATGAGCGGCAAATTAAGCAGCAGGAGCTGCAACAACAATATCAGCAACAGCAAAAGCAGCAGCAGCAGTCTTACGCAGCTGTTGGTATCAATCACGTTGACATCGGCAACAACAACGACGAGGACATCAACGACATGGGTTGAGAGTTCTCTGCCAGCATCGCTGGCACTCGACGACCGGATCTTGGTCCAGCTCTTGGTCGAGCTCTTCTTCCTCGGAATCCTCTGAGGAGGACTCGGAGAAGAAATCGAAGCAGACATGGCGGCAAGACGGCGCGGGAGTGGAACAAAGATTACATGCTTATACCGCCTTTTCCGGCGTGCCAGCCCACGGATCTCTCTCTGGATCTAACGGGTGGCAGGGCGAAACTCGACAAAGAATCAAGCGTAAATGCGCAGACGATGTATACTGTCCCATACCGGTCGCTCAAGTACTGGGGCGCCGAGTCCCTCTCTCTTCCCGGTGCACCGGCGGCCGGAGGCGGCCGCAATCCCGCCAACGACCAGGCCGGTCCTGGGGGCCATGTGACAATGTGACCCTCGAACTCCATCAATTCCCTGCCCGCCAATGTTGCCTTCAACATCTGCCGCTATATCATCCTGGGGGTTGGGTGTCCACGTCATCGTGCTCGTCGTTTGTGCTTGTCTTGTTTGTTACGTCCACTCCCCAAGATGACATTTGGACGGAGATCATGTCAGTCGATCACTCGCGGGCCCCTCTCGAAACGGAGCTCAAAGGCCCTCCCCTCAGGATTCGGACTCAGGGTACGGCTCGCTCCCTTCTTCCGGGGCCTCTTCTCCTGGCCTTCCTTTCGAGGGTGCTGTTTCTCCCCCATTCCCGTGGGCGTCTCCCGAGCATTTCCCGGACGCTGCTCATTTCCTTTTCGCTCAGCCCCCTCCCGCCCAGCAGCAACACGCCGAGGCCGAGCCACTCTAGATGGCGGTGGTTTTTGACCCTTTACCTCCAACTGCGCCGGAGCCGCAACCAGAGCCGCAGGGGCCTCAAGAGCATCATGAGGCACAGATCGTGAACGGCCTCCTCACACCAAGACCCGGAGACGCCGCACACGTCTTGCTCCGATCGCTCGGTGTCCCCGGAGCAGAAACAGCGTGAGCATGAACCTCAAGAACAACCTGCCACTGCCTCTACTGGTGCTGAGCGGCTTCGACTGCCGCTCCTACCCACTCGGCGGCCGCTTCCGAGGAAGTTCTAGAGGCAGCAATGGAGGCTCTCATAGATGCAAATCTGGGGGGCATCCAAGAGGCACCAGAGCTGACGGTTCCGGGACCTGCCCTTGGAGTTGAGTTTGGAGCTGTCTTTCAACCACAGCGGCCAAACCGCGCACCAGTTTCGCCATAACAAAGATCTGGGTGGGAACTGGCAATGTCGACGATGTTGTCAAAACTCTGAGAGGATATGACGTCTCACGAGTCGGACTAGACCGACAAGGACGAGGAAGATGATGAATTCTCCTTTTATGGTGACGAGGAAGATAATAACGAATATCATGATGATAATTCCGAGTTTGTAACTCTACGAAGCCCTGTTGGATCTCCGCGACAGAGTCAATGTCCAAAAATGGGCCTGGACAAACAATCCCCATATGGCCAGGCTCCGCGCCAGCCTGTTTGCGGGGAGATACGAGAGGCCTATCGTGCCAGGCATGGTGGCCATCATGAGCATCAGGGGTCAGAGAACATTGTCCTATACGACCAACACGGCATCAAGCGTGATAAGGGAGCACTCTTGCTCCGAACCCTTCATTTCGAGGGTGCTGTTTCTCCCCCATTCTCGTGGGGCTCACCCGCTCCTTTCCTTCCCGCTACTTTTTTCCCTCTTCACCCGCTCGCCGATCAGGACCAAAACGCGCCCGGGCACTTCAACCAGCAGGTCATAGCTGCACCACCACCACCCGAGCCACAGCCCCAAGTGCACCATGAGCATCATGCCGGTTATGGCCTGCTTACTCCAGGCCCCGAGCCAGCCCCGGTGCCTCATGAACATCACGAGGCAATAATTGTAATGGGCAGGGCAGGCCTCGCAAGAACCCGCAGGGCCCGAACGCTCCTACGCCTGTGGTTTGGCCGCCAACGGCCAAGAAAGTCGTCCCAAATGACGACGAAAACCAGATGCCGACCCGGATCTACGAGCTGGTGCTCTTCTTCAAGTCGGAGTGTCTGAAGATGTGGCAGAAGAATCCTCGGGACTGGCTGCGCAAGGAGCGCGAGTATTTACGAGCTTACCCAGAAGGGTTCAAATTCGGTTGCTGTGGTGACATAATTTCAGACAATCCCGTTATCCCCAATACCAACACTATGGCCGAACATTGCTCCACCACCAACGCCAACGAGGCCACGTCCTCGTCTTCGAACCACAACTCGGAGGGCTGTACGGTGGGCATAGCTACATGAGTGACAAAGGTCAAAGTTGTGCTAGCAGTGGGGGATGAATGGGAATTGGGAACGCCGTATAATGTTTCACTCAGCAGTCGGCTGTTATCGAACGTTACGCCAGCCCAGAGACACGGGCAAAGTATGAATCTCTGTTTGACGAAACACATGCTGGAAAGCCAGGAGGGCTTCAGATGGGTAAGCTAATGATTCCCATTGACAGTGGACATCGTGAACCTGATGGCGATGCATGGCTAACGGTTCCGAACGTGAACAGTGTACAGAGCCAGGTTGCGACAGCGGCCACATCCACGAGGGCGGCCCGGTACAACCTCCCCAGCAAACAGGGTCGGGTGATGGAACCACCCGAAGCACACCAACTTCAAACACCATTCTGCCTCCCCATACATAGCGGAAGTCCGTGCCCGCAAGATCATGTCAACCTAGGAGGCTCTTCAGATATCACAGCTCTGCTGGGCCGTCTCCCGACGACGCCAGCACTGTCGTCTCCAAATCATCCTTCCTGTCGTCGTCCTCCAACGACCAACGATGTCAGCGTCTTGCCGTTCAGAATCTATGCTGGAGACATAGAGGCTAGAGGGGCAGCAAAGATTTGGAGTGGAGTGAGGGCCAAAGCGAACGCGACTCTGTAGATATCCAACACCAGTCAGCATAATGCGCAAGATCGACTCGACCGTTCCTTCAGTAGACGACACCTTGCAATTACCGCTCTTAGCTCTCCAAGTCGATCTCTTTCACCAAGGCAAAAAGAACGAAGACGACCACAAGGTTGTCCACGAGCGACTACTCAACCTCGCCGTTCCCCCAGATCCTGATGGGAAGGGTATCAAGTTGGAGGATTGCCTTGAAGAGTATTTCAACAACAAGGTTGACGTTTCCGGGATAGTGTGGAGGAAAAGAAGGGGGATGACGAAAAGGGCCCTCTCCCACGCGAAACTATCTGGCTCATAAGCGAAGATGAGGATAGTCAAACGAGCAACTAAGGCGACAACAGCCCGCATCTGCAACGAAGATAGACATCACAAGATTCGACGACACGCACTCCAGTGAGCTTAAGGAGCGCATCTGCGAATTTGCAGGTTTTGAGACTCAACGAACACGCCATTATCATGCTCCTCAGCCGGGTCAAAGCCATTCACAGGACGGCGCCTATACCTGGACACCGCACTCTTTGATGCCAGATACGGAGCCGACAATTACGGCGGTATATGACGATATTCGATCCCTGTCGCTCGTCTCCAAAGACTTCCCCGCGCCAGCACAACGCGCCCCCGGCGGCACCCTCACCAATCTACCAGCAGCCAGCGTCGCCGGTGTCAGTGCGGTCCGGCTCTATTGACCGGCTCCTGCATTGTGTCCAGGTTATCCCCGTCTCCGGCCAAATCCACGAGGAAAAGTCAGGCTCCCGGGACTTTTTCACAAGAGACGAGTGCTGTGTCATATGTGGTGATACGGCAGAGTCACCCGTATTTACTCAGTGTAAACACGTCTACTGTGGTAACTGCTTCTACAACCTTTGCTCCAGCGCCTTCTCAATCGGAAGCTGTCGAGATCGGGCCGTCTGTCAGGCGCCCAAACCATCGGGCAGCTCGACAGCACTTGAGAGCTGCATCTGTGGCTGCACGGGCGTCCAGGCAGGCTGGGTCCGTTGACCCTACAATTTTGCGACAACAGCTACAAGTTCTGCGAGAGCGGCGCCGGTCAAATCACCACCGCCAGCAGCTGAAACAACAGCACCAGCTCAGGCAACAGCAGCCTCAACGGTCTTGGCAGCCTCACCCTCCCAGAGCTCCAGGCATTGCTCAAACCCAGTACCTTCGAATACCTCCTCATTGCCTGCTTCAAATTCCGCCCCGGCTGCTCCGGCACTCGCCCCAAATTGCAATTGTATTTTCCAGGTTGGATTGGGCCAAAGAGGCGATTGATCAACAATTGCCTGAGAACAACATCTGTTCTCTGGTCCCCTATGTCCTTCTTGCCAACCGAGAGGTAGTCAATACTCTCGCGCAATTAATCTCCTGGCTCATTGCTTTCCACGGTACAGGCGGAGCGTCCCCCTTATTACTGAAAGGGTGTGAAGGCATTGGAGGGAGGTTCGCCTCGTGGTTAACTCCCGAGGAGAAGCGCAATACTTTGGTGATGTCTCCGAGTTTGAGTTTCTCCTCTACGAAGCCCTGCTGGATCTCCGCGATAGAGCCTACGTCCAACAATAGGCCTGGGCAAACATCCCCCATATGGCCAATCTCCGCGCCAGCCTGTTTGCGGAGGTACGAAAGGCTTATCGTGACAGGCATGGCGGCCACCATCAGGAGCATCAGGAGGAGTCTGAGACTGAGGCACAAGAATCAGAGGCAGCAGAGTCAGAGGCAGAAGCAGTAATACCATCATCAGCATCAGCATCAGCATTGCCGCCAGCAACTTCGGGCTCTCCGGACAGGCTACGCAGGCTCCGCGCCAACCTTCTTGCCGCTGCCGAAATGAATGAAGCTTTTCGTCTAAGGGTGTTTATAGTTCTTGGTGTTGTTGTTACGCGGCGATGTGGCGGGTGCGGCCCTGCGGTGGAAATCCTCAGGACAAAAATGACCGACTAGACCGAGTTAATTGGTGCCTTTGAATAGGAGAACGGCAAGCAACGCGAGGGATTCGTGGATGTGCAGCTTGCTGGTGCGGCTGGACATAAGGTTATTGTCGTCGTCAAGCTCAAGGAGTCATCCCAACTGGAACCTAGTACCCGGTTCATCACGGGTTGTATAAGCACCACAACTCGCACTGCCGGATGGGCTAGAGCTTCAGTAATGAGCTCTAGCCCCCGTTCACGACCAATAACCGCAAACAAAAATCATCAATAGCAGCGTCTACTAATGGACCACTAGTTCACCACTCGCATTTTAGGCTCGGGACGGACGACAGCCTCCTAAGAGAACTTTCAAACCACCATATCTCCAACCACTCTCACCCCAACCTCGGTGCCTATGATAGTGTTCAGCAAAAAGTACCGGCCTGTCTACCACCATGAAGTCCACATGCCCCCCGCCACCGGAAGTCTACACTCTCGACCAGTTGGAAGAGTTCGATTGCGCACAATGGCACCATCATCTTCATAGCCTTGGACTTCGAAAAGGCTGACCACAGCCTCAACGACCGAATCTTGGACCAAGCCCGTCCAGGACTTTGATGATTGAATTCCGCCTTTTAACGATGACGCTCACGGGGCGAGAAGGAGGGAGGAGAGGGGGAGCGGAGAAGGCGAAGGGCCGCGAAGAGGAGAGAGGGAAGGAGGGCTCCTGTGAGGGTGGAAGCAGAGAAGACCGATGTGATGGTAGAAGCACAACCAGGTCAAGAAGCATGGTGTTCAGATAAGTAATTGTGGTATCGGTGCCGTCCCCATTGCCGACATGAACGCCTATATCACTTGCACAATACCCAGACGCAGGATCGTGTAGCGTTGGCTCGCATTGTGTAGCACTCGTGGAGTTGACAGCAGAAGTTCGAAACGCAGGCCCTATCCCACCATTCAACGCTATTCAAACGCATACGAACAATAATTGCTTCATAGAATACAGATGTATGTCGGACCAAATAATCGTGAAAGCTTCCCAATGTGCTTGACTCAAAAGTGATTTGATCGATGCTTTCGTTGGCCGTTGGCTGTTGTGTTTGTTGCTGTCCTCAGCCATTGGTGAATGTTTGTAAGGAAGATTTGGGCCTCCGGCATATGATATGCATGAGGATGCATTATGACAGAAATGCTCGCTCGGATGGCCCATCATCACAATTTGTATTTATTTCTTCTCACCCCAACTAGGACGAGAAACCAGTTTAGTAAAAAAAAAAAAAGTCTTCCACAGCGACCACAAACTTGTCTCCAACGGCACATTCTTTACTTCCTCTCCGCTCTTACACCTATCTATCCACCAAAAGCCAAAATGCCGTCTGATTACGATCCGTATGATGATCCTTACTGGGAGGACGCCGACGTTGGTTACAATACCTGCAAAGCGGAAGAAGACATGGAGTACGATGAGAGATGCGAAAACGGAGATGACGGATCCGATAGCCCGGATGACGACGGCGACGAAGAAGACGTAGACCAAGAGGGATGGTTTATAGAGTCCGAGAGACGGAATAATGCCAATTACAGCAACGCTGTCGCTGAAGGGTGAGTACCACCTATCCAATGACCTCATCTCCTACCCACAGCCGAGGGCACCATCGCCAATTCCCGTCACTAACATCATACGTCATACCCAGCAATAATAACGACGACAAGCCTGATGACAGCGGAAGCTCCGCCTCTGGTCAGACCGAGGAGGCCCGTGACGAGCGCGGGAAAGCGGGTTCGATGTCAAAGTCCGAATATGCCAAGCCTTGGGGAGGAACGGGAGGGTTTATGGACTCTTATGGAATCGATCGGACGCCGGAGAGATATCAAGAGGCGAACGAGATGGTGGATACGATGAGAGAGGCCGCGGAGAGGGAGGGTGGTGGTGGTGGTGGGAAGTAATGGACGTGGAAGTGATGGATGGCAGGCAGGGTGGTAGAATGACATGTGGCAGATGAATGTTAATCTGCATAGGCTGCCTCGTTGGTATTTATGTCTCCTCATTCCAGAAGGAGATAAGCGGTGCAAATGTTTGGGAAGGTGCAATGTGTGCATAACGAGGAGCAGAGGAGGGGCACTTAGACTTTGATTGTTGGTCCGTCCCACTACCTCTTCTTCCTTTCTCCTCATCAACCATTACATTTTCCATCAAGACCACCATCCAAGTCCTACACAGCCACTCCGAAATCGTATCCAAGAGCACAGCCCTCACCTCTCGCATCCCTCTACCACAATGTCTGACGACGGCTGGGATGACGACTACGTCGACGACGGAGGATACGATGACGGCCCGTATGATGACTGCGCCGGCGACGAAGGCGGAGACGGAGGTAACGGCTACGAAGAAGACGTAGTAACAACGGGGTATGCGGAGGTTGAGGAGGTCGATGTAGAAACGACGGGATATGCGGAGGTCGAGGAGGTCGGTGATGACGACTACAGAAATGCTGAAGGGTGAGTACCGGACCTCTACATGTACTACAGCATCATCATCACCCTCATCCCTATAATACCCCGGTCACATATTGTGGCCAAGCCTTCGTCAACTCCTGCCACTAACACCAGGCTACATATCCAGTGACAATGGCGGCGGCGACGATCACCCTAACGACAACGGAAGCTCCGATCCCAGTCGAGACGACGAGGACCGTGACGAGGACGATGACGAGCGCGGTGGTTCCATGTCCAACTATGAATACATGAAGCCTTGGGGAGGAACGCATGGCTTCATGCGCTCTTACGGCATCGCGACTCGGACGCCGGAGGGATACTAGGAGGCGAAAGAGCTGGTTGAAATGATGAAGGAGATGGCTGAGAAGCATGGTGGTGATTTGAAGTGATGAAAGAGATGGGTGGTGATGAAGGGAATGGTGGTAGAATGGAATGTGGCAGGTGAAAGTTGAGGTGGTTTAGGTGCATTAGGTTCGGGTGCAGCATGCACGGGAAGTAATTGTGGGTTGATCTGGAAGCAAATGTTGATTGATGCAGTCCATCGATGTATCGGTATCTTCAACTTGGAAGTGCGTAGGGCACGGAGGGCTGCATCGCATGAGGAAGGGTTTCTGGGATGTTCTTTCCGGTTTCATGACGTGACTGGGCCGGGCCGGCAGAGAATCATGTTCAATCGTGAGAAGCACTTTCCAACTCTCTGGTTCGTTCCTGAATTACCATTTGGTGCAATATCCAACATGAATCCAATGGGCCCACGATGAGGTGTTTGTCGTGCCACCAAGTAGAGCTGGTCGGCTTCGATCTAAAGCAGCAACCTCAATTTCTCCCAACTCGTTTTCCCCCACGCGATTTACCTCCAAGTTCCCTTTATCAACGCAAAGGCCTCAGTGCCGGACTGAATTGCGGCCCCTGCCAGCCACGGCAGAATAGTCGAAGGCTTAGCTAGCAACGAGGCCAGCACCGAGTTGGGATTCTTCCTTGACCAAAGCACCACCCCGAGCGTGAAAGCCGTGAGAGTTAAAAGCCGGTTGAGAGTATGACTCTGTTTGACAATCTTGTTCTTTCCCGTTTGGCCCTGTGGTTGTCAAACACATGTCGTTGTATGTCAGCCAAATCATCCGTGTCATCTTTCAACCGTCCGTTAACAGCAAGGCAAGACTTACACTAAACCGCCAGTCCTTCCACGCCGGGAACAAACACGAATACCAGTAGTGGGCCTGGGACCACGGGTAGGCCGCCGCGTTCCACGGTTTCCTGCCGTCCACGGCACGGTTGTACCAGCTGGTGCATCCGGTTGAGAAAACGGTGTTCTGTAGGGCGCCGTGCACCCATTGGACGTATTTCTCTTCTGCTTCGCGCTTCACTTCGGCCACGCTTCCCTTGCCTTTGAGAAGCGGCTCGATGATTCGCAGGGAGTAGTTTACGGCGTTTTCGGAGGCGATGAGGAACGAGGTGTGGCCTGTTGCTGTGTTTGGACCTTGAGGGGGCATGTTAGTCCTCTGAAGAGACATTCAAGAGGTCCAGAGGTGAGAGCTTACCTCCCAGAATGAAAAAGTTGGGAAATCCGCTGAGACTTTCACAGTTGTACGCCTCAGCACCGCCAAACGACTTCCAATGTTCGTGGATCGTCTCTCCCCCACGACCGACAATCTCGCAGTCGAGGAAAAACTGATTTGTCTTGAAGCCACTGGCCATGACAATGACGTCCGCCTCCACGATCTCGCCGCTCTTCATCCTCAGTCCATTCGGCAATATCTCCTCCACCGGCTCATCCGTCAGCCTCAGATGCTCGTTATGCAGGCTCTTTAGGTATCCAGAGTCGAATATCCTCCTCTTGCAGCCGACCTCAAAGTCCGGGATCAACAGGTCATGATACTTCTCCGGCGCCGTCGCCCGCATGTATGCCTCCACCTGCCTCTGCCTCTTCTTCCGCCACGCCTTGGCAATCTTCCCATCCCCAAACCCAATGTACTCCACCTCGGCCTTGACGAACGTCAAGAACCGCTGGATCTGCATCGTGCCCGGCACGTTGGCCAGCGTAAACATCAGCCAGAATGGCACCTTCTCATCGACTGCCGGATACACCCAATGCTTGGACCGAACAACCTGCGTCAAGCTCGCCGTCTTGTCCACGATGGCCGGCACGATCTGCGCCCCCGTACACCCGTTGCCAAACACCACCACCTTCTTTCCCGTCAGATCGACATCATGCCGCCACCTCGCCGAGTGAAACATTGGACCCTCAAACCTCTCGGCTCCCGGGATCCCCAGCTCCCGCGGCTGATCAAAGTGTCCAACGCCACTATACAAAAACTGGCACTCATGCACAATTATCTGGCCCGTCTTCTTCTGCCTAATCCACATCCTCCACCTTCCCTTCTCCTCGATCCAGACGCACTTTTCGACGGCAACGTCGAACGTCATCTTGTCTACCAGGTCATACTTGCGCGCCACGCGGTTGAGGTACTCCCACAGCTCGGTGTAGGTGGGCAGCACGCGCGTCCAGTTGGGGTTGCACTCAAACGAGAGAGAGTACAGAGCGGAGGGCACGTCGCAGGCGCAGCCCGGGTACTGGTTCACGTGCCAGGTGCCGCCGAGTTGGCTCTGCTTGTCGAAGAAGCGGATGTCGGTGATGCCGTACCAGCGCTGAAGGGTGGCGCCGAGGCCGATAGCGGAGAAGCCGGTGCCGATGCAGGCGAATTGGGAGTAGGAGAAGACGGGGTCTTCTTCGGAGTGGGAGGTCATGGCTATGGTGGGTGATGCCTTTCTTGGAACAAGTTCGAGTGGTGATGGTACTTGACGGAGGAGGAAAATGATCTAGGATTCAGGGGGAGATGTTCAAGAGGGAAATAGGACAGGTACGGGAACCCCAACAAAAAACAGGAACAAGCGGAGACAACGTGGTTATCTCACAAGAGTCAAGACACCAAGTTTATACGACGAGCCACGAATCTGCGGTGCTTGGGAACACAGTGCATGCGCCCTTGGACCAAAAAAAGGCGTGGTAGGTAATTCTCCGCAAGCCGGGCAGCGGGCGGCCGGGCCAGGGGGGGAAGTATAAAAAGTGGTAATAATGGAGGGTAGTAGTGTCACAACGTAACGTCGTAGTCCGACGTATCCAAGAAGAATCCCCAAAACACCCATGGCAGTGCATTTCCTCTCATCGGATTTTTCGTGGTTGTGTCACCGGCTCGCTTCCGCATGCCTCGGTTCTTTGTTTTTGGAGGAGAGGGGGGACGCCGATCCCGTCAGAACTCCAACACGATGGTGTCCTCTTCCCCTTGTCCCGCTATGTAATTGAGCGCTAACTTCGCTGCGTGGGACTTGGACGCCCAGTCATTGTGAGGGATCTGTCAGAAAGTATTGTAAAGTGGATTGATTCAAAACATGGGTAAAACCCTGTGTTGTGTGTCTATTCGGAAGAGTGTTGTGGAACTAGAGTTGGGGGGTCCTAGAGTATTAGGGAGCTTTATAATTAGTTTGGAGTGGTTGGGAGGCTAGTCCTTTTTTAGAGCCTTCTTCTTACTGGTTGGATTTACCCTTCTAAATTAATATACTTCCTTAGTTGAAGTGTTATAGAGACGAGATTGCCTAAGAAAAGAAGTTATTTATATCACGGCACCAGATGTTATGCAGCCGAACCCTTGGCGTTCCGGCACCGCAACGCCACCGGTCCCCAATCATATCTCAACCCGACTCATAGTATATCTACAACGCTACTGGTTCCCAATTATATTTCAACTCGATTTATAGTATATCTCTACCTAATTTATATATATAATCTAAGAATAGAATTCTCGCTACTCTCTTCTAATCTTCTCCTCTTCGTATAATAATACGTCTTTTCCAAATCCTTACCAAATTAGTATCGTAATAATTTATTACACCTTTTCTACAATTAATAGCCCAACAACACTCTATCGTTTCGCCTTTAACTACGCTTAGAATTAGTACTGACCTTCCTAGCCCCGTCCTACCTGAACCCTATACTTCCTTGAATACTTCTCCAAAATTTTATTTTCCCTATAAAACCCAATTATATTTCGCTATAAATATATAATTATAACCGCCCAATCCCGCTATAAATATTACGTTAAAAATATCGTTTAGCGCCCTAACGCTTGATTCCGTTTATAATGCCGCTTATAACGCCCTTACCTATAACCTTTTCCTAAATAGAAATTAGCCTAATATTTACGCTGCTATTCTAAATTTAAATAAAGACCTTTATAACTTCGTATTAATAATAGAACGAAAGCCTAAAATACTTTCCTAATTCCAATTCTACTTTACCGCCATCAAAACCTAATTTATTAACGCCTATAGTTATATTTACGAAGTTTAATAATAAAGTAACGCTACGAATATTCAAACCTAATAAATTTAATAACGGGCTGCCGAAGTTGAAATTTAAGCCCAATAGCACATTATTATAATAGTAACTTAAATTCAATAATACATTATTATTAATACCTTTCTTTCCATAATTTAACCTATTACCCTATCCGCCCTAATTCTAATTTTGTCTAACCGCCTTTGCGGCGCTAAACCTCCTATTTTTACTAGCGTAGAAACTTCGCTCGTTAAATAATAAAAAAAGTATATTAATTAAAAATCCCTCATTATATTAAATTTGCCCTTAATTTTGCTGCCTTCCTAATACTAGTAAATTATATCTTCTATATCTCCTAACGCCTTTTTAATAATACATACGCCTAAATATAATCTAAAATCGACGCTGTTATATTATCTCCTTACAATCTCGCATTCTAGCCGTTAAGCCTTACCGACTTCCAAAACCTCTTCGATTAGCACGACTTATATTATATTACTTTTAATATCTATACTAAAGTAATCTAAAGTATAAACCGCTTTAAGTAAAGAAATTTTACCTTTGTTAATTTTATTATTAAATTTATTAAATTGGCCAACTGCTACAAATTTAACAATTAACGCCGAATTGACGCCTTTAAAACGAAAGTTAACCGCGAACTCCAAAATATACTAATTAACATCGTCGCTAAGCCTAAAGCCGACGAATTCAATAAATAGATTATACTCCTATACGAACTAACGAATAATATTATTAATAGGTTATATTATAACTAAACTGGCAGCTTTTTACCCAATCCCTATTCGAACCCTACTATTAATATTGGAGACCTTATAATCTTAAGTAAGGTCTAAGCCTCCTAATTCAAAAAGGGTCCAATTCCCTAAACCAAGAAGGACCGCTAGATAAAGAATAACCTCTATATATACTATGGCGGCACGGGCTATTACGTAATAGTTTATACTATTAAAGGAAAAAAAGGGGCTAATTTCACTACCGCTTTAACCCTAACCGAAATAGACGTAGGAAAAGCCTAACCTTTAATAAAAAACGCTATTAAAAAAAGAATTTAAAAGAGCCAGAAAACCTATATTTATACTCTATAAGCCCTAATACTAATTTTTCGTTCTCGAACCTTCTATATTCCAATAATATACCGCGAATCCCTTACTTTATTATAATTAATTCCGGATATTTACTAATAAATTTCGTTGATTCCTCCTTTATATAATATTATAATCTCGTAATTACACCCCTCCCTCGCACCTATATCTTATAATTTGCAAACGGTAAGAAAGGTAGCGAAATTTTATATTATTATATTATCTCCTAGTCCGTTAATTCGTTTATAAACCGTTTCACTCTATTCATCTAGCTATTTAATAGTTTAAATATTATTCTTAGCCTTCCTTAACTATAGAAATATAACCCTACTATTAATTAATGTAAAAGAATAATAGAATTTTTACATACTATTACTACTAAAACGCTGCCATTCTCTTTATTTATTACTACTAAACTACTTCTACTACCTCTATTTACTATTACTAAATTACTACTGCCCCTTCTATACTCCTCTACTGAAGAAATTATATTTACTCCTGACCTTACCTAACCTGCTATTAAACTTACCCTTAAGAACCAGTTTAAATTAATTACCCGCCTACGGAAATTTTACCGCCGCCTTTTTAATATACACTAAACCCGAATAATAATAAATAACCATCCTAACGGCCGCCTGTAGTCTTAGAACGCTTTTATCTACTTACTACCTATATTTAATTTTATCTTCGTATATAAAAAACCCGATATTAAAATCTATTATTATATACTAATATAATTATACTAGTTTATTAAAGCTATAATACTATTCTTCTCCCCAGATAAGGCCTAATTGACCTAAATTATTCCCTTCCCTAACCTTATATTAAAAAACTTCTCTTAAACCTCATATAACTTTAATAATATTACTCTTTATATCATCTTTAAAAGTAAACTAACGGAATAACCGATTATTAGAGCTATCACCATTTATAGGAATTAAATCGTTAAAAATCCCTAATTCCGCGTAATCTCTACTGAAAATATTTAAAAATATATTAATAATAAACCGTCCTAGATCCGCTACAAAATTATAATTACCTTTCTTAACTATTTATAATACCTCTAGAAAGCCTTCGACCGTAATACTATTACTATAATACCACTTTACTACCCATTTAATTATAAAATTAATTTAATCCTAGAATAAACCCCTCTATACTACTGCCCTTAATTTATATCCTAAGAAGAATTTAAGGCCATCCGTAAATACTTCGACGATTACCTAGCAAAAAGTTTCATTCGCCCTAATTCTTCGCTTATAATAATTCCCGTCCTATTTTGTTAACGTGTGGCTAGTACTGTTCCTTGTAACTGCCTTGTACTACCTTGTAGTATAGAAGGTTGATTGCCAAGAATGCTATTCCTTCTATGGAATCAGTTGACTCAGTCTCCACAGAATGTACTAGAATACAAGAGGTTTTACCACCGTATTCTAGGATCTTATAGCTTAGTTAGCATTTCTTCTAGACTGATTTGTCATTACAGGATTCAACAGAAGCTTCTAGATGCTTAATATTCATGTATATAGAGACCTCTCCTCTCCTTCAGTTAGTCACTCCTTAAGCAAGCAAGCACAACTCAAGCA
>RANY01000802.1:0-16638 GCA_009805235.1 Neurospora pannonica FGSC 7221
CGCGTCCGAGGGCCGCGACCCGGCCGCGTCGGGGTACGCGCGTCCGAGGGCCGCGACCCGGCCGCGTCGGGGTACGGATCGGTCGAGGAGACGGCGGGCAAGCTTACGGGCTGCGAGTGGATGAAGAAGGAGGGGGCGGCTAGTAAGAGCCATCAGGAGTAAGGAACGAACGAACGAACGACTACGAACGAGTGACTCTTTGGTGCGGGAAAGAAGGGATGAAAAGGATTTGTAATGACGATACGACATGATGGATGGTACGATATGGGTTGTAATGATAGAAGGGGAGGGAGTGTACGAGATGAGAGGCTGAGAATGATACCTATAGGCCCTTTTGGAGAGGGTTGAATAATCAAAAGATATACAATTTACACCACAGCCAGCCCTGAGGCGACATGCTCGTATATACTGTATGTTTTTGTGGTCACTCAAATGTTCCCGGGTTGGAATACTTCAACTTTTGAACTCCGCCAGGCGTTTCGTCAGGATACCTCGGGCTCCTCTTGGTAACCGAAGCCCAAAACTGATTCTTTCGGACTTTTTCACCAATTCTTGAAGAAGGTACACTCACCAGAGAGCTGAAGAGGAGACTATCCGTCTGGCTGGCTGGCGCTCAAGAGGATATGCCGGTCATGGATATTGAATAGTGTCATGGGCAAGCTAATCTGCTGAGAAAGTAAGGTAAAATGGTTTTTCTTTCAGGGCAACTCGCGGATAATCGCAAGTGTCTATCTAGTCCAAGAACTGCGTCCATGACGATTGCTGCAGTAGATTATCCAATCCTCTTTTGAAGAGGTCAGAGGCATTGCGTCCTATGACAGCAAGTATGTAATGGGAAGTATCGTCAGAAATACCCGTAGGTCGCGACACTATGAGTCTATCTATGTAAGACGATGGACAGACGCCAGCCAGCATCGTGGCGTATACTAAACAAGCAGTTTCTGGGCTGTGGAATGAAACGAGCACAAACCCAGGTGCATGAGATTGGAGGGCAAATGAGGAGAACTAGGTGGGCTGGATGGGCAAAGAGGTGTAGAAGAGGTAAGCAACTTCAACACAAGAAGAGATGAACAAAGTGAGGGTGGGCATTGTAACGGCAAATCAAGATTAACTCTTCAGACACACCTAGGTAGCTGGTAGGCACTTTGCTGTTGCTGTCGTTTGAGGACCTTGATGGCTGATTACGTATGAGTTACCAGCTTTGATAATCTTCATATTTTGCTGTCCAGACCCGGTAGTATAGACTCTGAGAGACACCTCGGTCGAAACCCAGATTAAGGCGACACAAACAGGAAGAGGCGAACAGAGGATTTATGTCATCAATCTTCGGACGAAGGCTCTCTAATGATTCACAGGCACCCGCAACTCGCGGGCCCGGCGTAACGCCCGATGTGGCCGGCCAAGCCGGATGTATACCGGGGCAAATGCTCCTAATGTTGCCTGGTGAAAGCCGGATGGCATCGTTGTCGGCCGGAGCGGTAATGGTACCCGTTCCCGCGCGCGGTGGGCGTGGTGGCGAAAACTCCAAGGGCCGGACCCAAGCTCGAGGCCTTAGCCGAAGCCTGGCGGCTTGAGGCGGGTATCAGTGGGAGACTGGAAGAGGAAGTTCCGAAACATGGAGAATCTCGAAAGAACATCGACTTTGCCTATTTGTCAGTTTGTCTTTGGGGGGTCGAGACAAAGCCGTCGGTGCTGAAAGTTTCAACAAGGCTTTGCCAAGACATTCTCGAAGACCCATCTCGTCCAGGGCTCCAGGCCATCTTTTCAATGTCTTGGCATCTGTACCACACCCACACACACAGACGCACGCACACAAAGGTCCAGCCTGAGATGCAAAGTTGCCTGCCGCTACGGCTCAGCCTGCCAGGGACAAAACCGAAATGTGCAAAGGGACCCTCGGGACCGTAGGGCAACGAGGACGGCTGCACTGCTGCAGTGAGCGAACCAGAGCTTGTCTGAGGTCAGCATGCAACACGCAAAACTGATAAATCTTTCGACCCCACTTCCCCCTTCCCCACAGCTGCCGCAGTGCCTTAACAGGGACCCATAGAAAAGTTGACACTGTATTGTTTATCGTGAGCTAGCAGGCATCCTTTGGCGTGGCGGGGATCCCGATATGCCCCGGATTTTGGCAGACGGGAACGGAGGGGCCAGACCCGACTTGGGTGTAAGGTAAGAGAGAGGGGAGGGGTACCGTATACGATGACCATCATCGATATGATATTCGCGGTGGTAAGAAAGAGAAGGGCAGGAAGAAGCAAAGGAAGACAACGAAAAGTTGCGGTGAGAGACGTGGCTGCACAGCCGGAATCCAGCAAAGAGAAGCAGGGCCAAAATGTGCTGTAATGGGAAATTGGGGTTGGAGGACGAATGGAGTTCAGGTCGGTAGAAGTGAGGTGTCACAGCACGCAGCTGGTACTGCCCGCTGGATGGCAGACGGCATCAAGCGGGTTCCGTACGCACATGTGGGATGCGAGCTGAGCTTTGATAGGCAGGAGGTACCGGGAAGTACATGACAAACAGACGAGGCCCGTCTCCAAAACTTGAGCAAGTGTTCTCGAAGTTTTCCCCTTTGGCTTTTCTCTGTCAGAATCCCAAAGACGTCAGAGACTGGCCTCGGTGGCAACGTTTGTCAATGACCATACGGCACGAGCCATGTGTGATAGATAGGAGGGAGGCAAAGATATCTCACAGCCAGATGGCTTGTGCGGGCAAATCTCAACAGGTACCATAAGCTGGATTATTGTCGTCGACAAGGCAACGAACGACCGAGTTAAACTTACTCTGGGTGGCAAAGAAAGAACAAGAGAAGGACTGGAGGCACGGCAAGTGGCTACTGCTGTTCTTGGTCTTCTGGTTCTGTTTTTGAGGCTGGTAAAGGGTACCAACTTGTACACTCTCTGGGCAGAATACGGATCAAAGGTGATGAGTGTGGGAAGGGACACGGCAGAGGGCAGCATATGTCTCATCCGGATCTGGTTTCTGTTGTGATGTCTCCTATCGAAATCATCCATCTCACTCACCATCCCACGCCCACTGCTTTCATGCTTGATTGATGTGTTGCTTGTGATTCCCCAACCTATGTGAGGCTTATCCCCGAGATTGCATTGTACAGTCAGCCACGCCTCGACTGTCCTGGTACTGATAAACTCCATCCGAGTGGTATGGATCGCAGTAAAGAAGCAGGGAAGACACTTGTCATTGCTTGTTTTTCCCATCCAGATGCTCAAACCGCTGCCCCACCAAGGCGGCCATGGCGATGGAGTGTGCACTCGAACAAACCCCATCAACTTGCCACACAGCTTTGATGCTGAGAGTCTGGGACTCGGAGTGCGAGGGACCTGCAGTTCCAGAATCTTGGCCTTTTTTTCCGAGGACGGCTGTTCAAATGAACGATGATGATGATGATGGAAGTGAAGACGCTGTTCAATGCAGAGGCGACGGCGAGTGTGAATGAATGTCTGTCTGGCCAGCACTCAAACTTTTGCATAACGCTCCGGCTCACCGCCCTCCTCGACGGCCAAATGAGGAATGGTGGGGGCGTCTGATAAAGAGATAAGCAGGGATCGTCAAGGATAAGCAGGGATGTCTGAGTCGGCAGCCCTCCAGCGTGTTTGGGCCTGAAGCCAATCAATGGAGGGGCAAAGAGAGGGTGTCGTTGAATTCTTGTCAACCACCGACGCTTGTGATCATTTTGCTTCAGTTGGAAGAGTGCCATGAGTGCCTGGGTTCAGACCAAAGAACTGGGATTGCCCCAGAGACATGAAGTAGCAGAGCCGACGAGAGGTGCAAGTGGAAGGTTCGAGTTGAATGACAAAAACGACCACAACTGTAGAGGCAAAAATCCCAAATTTGGTCATGCCAATCCGTGAAGACGCTCGGTGAATTGGACCCGGTTGCGTGGGCTGGGGGATTTGTAAAACCCTGGCCACGTTGCCAGGTTCCCGTTCTTGCCTGGCCGGCGAACGAAAAAAGGCTGCAGCAAAACCCGGCCCAGTGAATGGGCGGAAGGAGTGAAGGGAAAGAGAAAAAAACTTTCGGCCACGACGCCCTCGAATCGCCCCGCCTCCTAGACTCAGACCCCCCTTCTTTAGCTCCTCTACCCCCTCCACCAGCGCCATCCAAGTGGATCCCTCAACCACTTCACCACGCCCAAACTCTTTTTGCTGCTGCAAAAGGCTGCGACGACCGAAAAAAAGCCTGTGCGCACCATCCGTCGCCGCCTGCAGCAAAAAATCCGCCGCCCAGCAAAAACCACTCCACAGGGACCTGGTTAAATATTTTGCTCCGTCCCCCGGCCCCATCCACTGCCCTCCTCCCCTCTTCCTTTTTTTCCTCAGGTTTGACCTCCATTCTTTTCTATCCGACTGTTTCGTTCTCCGCGAACGCCCTCCACTCAGTCTTTTACTTTTCTTCGCGCGACTTCTTCAGAAGAGCCGATCTCGAGTCAGGAATCCTTTTCGACCCTCCATCGAAAACCTCCACGACTCTTCCATTCAAGTCGCTTGCTTCGATTAGACCGACGGCACTTGTTCTTTCTTGATCTCCGACCTAGACAACAACTCTTTCAGTCGACTCCACGACCAAATCAGTCATCATGTCCGCCAAGGAGAACGCCCAGAGCCTCAAGGTTCTTGATGAGCTCATGCAGAAGCTCACCATCGCCAACGAGGCCGATGCCGTCAAGCAGGCTTCCATCGATGTTGCCTCTTTCATCAACGGTCGCATCGAGGACCTTGATACCCCCGTCAAGTAAGACTCCCTCACATCACAAATTTTTTTGTTGGGTCGCATCAGCCCCTCGATTGCCCTCCCATGGCGTCTGCCTTGGCGCTGGGAAAAATTTCAGCATTCGCATTTAGCGCTCGAAGCGTGCCCGCCCCGCCAAAAGTGGAGTGGGGCCTCGCTTTGTGTGTGTGGTGCTGAAAGACATGGACCACAAATGCCTCTCCGAAGGATCGGTCACCAGTGTGGTGGCCTCCCAGAACGACGGTGCCAAATTGGAGGAACCGACTCTTTGTTGGGGTCATGTTCGTCGAATGAGCATTGTGCATTCGCTGCAGGCACCAGTGTCCCAGTCGGGCAATCCCCTCAACGCACAAACACAGACACCAAAAATTTGGAGGACCCTGTGCTAACATGTGAATCACCAATAGGACTGTCGAGGCGCTCAAGAAGCAGCTCGCCAACAAGAAGGATGCCACCGCTCGCGAGAAGGCTCTTTCTGCCATCCAGGCTATCGCTCAGCACAGCGAGGTTTCCGCCCATGTTGAGCCCTACCTGATCTCCCTCCTCCCCAGCGTCTTCGGTGCCGCTGGTGACAAGATCACCGCTGTCAAGAACGCCGCCATTGCTGCCGCTCTTGCCATCGCCGAGGCCATCAACCCCAACGCCGTCAAGGCCACCCTCAGCCCCCTCATCGACACCATCCGCAACGCCCAGAAGTGGCCCGAGAAGATGACCGCCCTTGACTTCATCGATACCCTCATCCGCACCGCCCCCGTCCAGCTCGGTCTCCGTGTCCCCGAGCTCATCCCCGTCGTCTCTGAGGCCATGTGGGATACCAAGAAGGAGGTCAAGGACCGCGCCTACCAGACCATGGAGAAGCTCTGCCAGCTTATCGTCAACCGCGATATCGAGCGTTTCATTCCCGAGCTCATCAAGTGTATCGCCAAGCCCGAGAACGTCCCCGAGACCGTTCACTTGCTCGGTGCCACCACTTTCGTCACTGAGGTCACGGAGCCCACTCTTGCCCTCATGGTTCCTCTCCTTGATCGTGGTCTCGGTGAGCGCGACACTGCCATCAAGCGTAAGGCCGCTGTCATTGTCGACAACATGTGCAAGCTCGTCGACGACCCCAACATCGTTGCTCCTTTCTTGCCCAAGATGATGCCCGGTCTCCAGAAGAACTACGACAACCTCGCTGATCCCGAGGCCCGTGAGAAGACCAAGCAGGCTCTCGACACCCTCACCCGTGTCGGTAACGTTGTTGACGGCAAGATCCCCGAGGCTCAGAACCCCGGTGATGTCAACATCGTCCTCGGCCACCTCAAGGAGCTCCTCGGCAGCAAGTACGCCTCTGCTTTCGACAAGTTCACTCCCATTGTCGAGTACGTTGCCGCCGTTGCCGGTCAGCTCGTCGACGAGAAGGCCACCGAGTCCTCCATCTGGGCTGAGGCCGTCAAGCCCTACCTCACTGTCATTGTTGGTGACGCTGAGTCCGAGGCTCTCACCGATGCCCTCCGCAAGAAGGCTACTCCCGGTGCCGCTGAGGCCGATGAGGCTGAGGCTGACGACGAGGAGGGTGAGGATCTCTGCAACTGCACCTTCTCCCTTGCCTACGGTGCCAAGATTCTTCTCAACCAGACCCACCTTCGTCTCAAGCGTGGCCAGCGCTACGGTCTTTGCGGTCCCAACGGTTCCGGCAAGTCCACCCTCATGCGCGCCATCAACAACGAGCAGGTCGAGGGTTTCCCCAAGCAGTCTGAGGTCAAGACCGTCTTCGTTGAGCACGACCTTGACTCCGAGGATACTGAGATGACCACCATTGACTGGACCATGAAGAAGCTCAAGGAGGCTGGTGTCGACACCTCCCGCGAGGATGTCGAGGCCAAGCTCGCTGAGTTCGGCTTCAGCCCCGACATGATCAAGAACGACATCTCTGCTCTTTCCGGTGGTTGGAAGATGAAGCTCGCCTTGTGCCGTGCCGTCTTCGAGGCTCCCGATATTCTTCTCCTCGACGAGCCCACTAACCATTTGGATGTCAAGAACGTTAAGTGGCTCGAGGATTACCTCAAGAGCTCCCCTTGCACTTCCATCATCGTTTCTCACGACTCTGGCTTCCTCGACAACGTCTGCCAGCACATTATCCACTACGAGCGCTTCAAGCTTAAGCGTTACCGTGGTAACCTCAAGGACTTCGTCTCTCGTGTCCCCTCTGCCAAGTCCTACTACGAGCTCGGTGCCTCCGAGATGGAGTTCTCCTTCCCCGAGCCCGGTTTCCTTGAGGGTGTCAAGACCAAGGCCAAGGCCATTCTCCGTGCCACCAAGATGTCCTTCCAGTACCCCGGTACTGCCAAGCCCCAGATCTCCGACATCTCCTTCCAGTGCTCGCTCGGCTCCCGTATTGCCGTCATTGGCCCCAACGGTGCCGGCAAGTCCACCCTCATCAACGTCCTCACTGGTGAGCTCATCCCCACCCAAGGTGAGATCTACCAGCACGAGAACATCCGTATCGCCTACATCAAGCAGCACGCTTTCGCCCATATCGATAACCACCTCGACAAGACTCCCTCCGAGTACATCCAGTGGCGTTTCCAGACTGGTGAGGATCGTGAGACCATGGATCGTGCCAACAAGATCATCACCGAGGCCGATGAGGAGGCCATGAACAAGGTCTTCAAGGTCGAGGGTACTGCCCGTCGTGTCATTGGCATTCACAGCCGTAGAAAGTTCAAGAACTCCTACGAGTACGAGTGCTCTTTCGCCCTCGGCGAGAACATTGGCATGAAGAACGAGCGCTGGGTCCCCATGATGACCGCTGACAACGCTTGGTTGCCCCGTAACGAGCTTCTCGCTTCTCATCAGAAGATGGTTGCCGATGTCGATATGAAGGAGGCCCTCGCCTCCGGTCAGTTCCGTCCCCTTGTCCGCAAGGAGATCGAGTCTCACTGCGCCAACTTCGGTCTCGATGCCGAGCTTGTTTCTCACTCGCGCATGCGCGGTCTCTCCGGTGGTCAGCGTGTCAAGGTCGTCCTTGCCGCCTGCTCTTGGCAGCGTCCTCACTTGATCGTCCTTGACGAGCCTACCAACTATCTCGATCGTGACTCTCTCGGTGCCCTTTCCAAGGCCCTCAAGAAGTTCGAGGGTGGTGTCATCATCATTACTCACTCTGCCGAGTTCACCAAGGACTTGACTGAGGAAGTCTGGGCTGTCATGGACGGCAAGATGACTCCTTCCGGCCACAACTGGGTCCAGGGCCAGGGCTCTGGTCCCCGCCTCAAGGAGGATGATGGTGAGGAGGAGGAGAAGTTCGATGCCATGGGCAACAAGATTGTCTCCACCAAGAAGAAGGCCAAGCTCTCTTCTGCCGAGCTCCGCAAGAAGAAGAAGGAGCGTATGGCTCGCCGCAAGCGTGGTGAGGAGGTACGTTTAACAATCCACTGTCCCTTGATATTCTGTCAACAGGTTCACTAACTTATTTTCAATAGGTCTTCTCTGACGAGGACGACTTCTAAATCACTCGTTGCTGATGCGTGGTACAAGACTGATTTCACTTTGTCAACGGAGATCAAAAGTTGCTTTTTCTGGGTCCGGTTTGCATGGTCAGGCATCGTGGGTTTTGCGTCTACTTTGGTGTTATGAGCTTTTAGATCATAATTTCTCCTGTGTGACGACCGTTGCAGCGTATCGGTTTACTGGGTGACACGGGAGGCAAGGATCAGGAACGCTTGGGGACTGGAGACCCCCGAGATGGTCCTGTCCATTCTGATGTCTTCATGGTGTRCCTGTATGGAGGAAAAAAAGGAGGATACCCAACGTGGATATTATGAAAGAGATGCATGATGTTCTAGATGATAGACGACTTAAAAGTCACACTTTATTACAACAACACATGTCTATTTGTGCAATGTGTTTTCTTGTGCTTCTCGAAATTGAACATTTTTGTGATTCTTGGGAGCATTTTTTTGTGTGTTTAGAGCCGGCCTAACACGTCACATGACTAACACAAGACAAACACCGGGCAAAGTTTTGGCGACGACACTTTGCAACATCACATCTCCAGCATTGACAATCGCATATGTTCGTTCCCTCATGAACAATTGCATGGCAGCGCAGGTGCGGCATGGTGAAGAAGCGATTCTCGTTCCTCGGTATCCAGTGATACATCGAGTAACCTCACTGTTTGTTTACACTTTACAACAACGGGCAAGCTTACATCATGTTCTTCATTATCTGGGTATCATTATGTACGCAGCTCGCTTATACAAACAAGTACTCCCCTCTTCCTATATACAACACCGTCCCCTTCCCTTATCCAATTCTTCATATCCAAGAAACCTCCCCGTTCGGCTTTCAAGGAATAACCTCCAACCGATAAACCGCCTCCCAATCCTCAATCTGCTGCTGCGTCTTACCCCCCTTACCCACACCAAAGCTCGAAATACCAACCTTGGCCTCCTCCTCCCTCACAATCTCCGACAATCTCTTCCCGCCCTTCCCATTGCCCTTACCCGCCCCCGGCCTACCATCACCATTACCATGACCAGGCTT
Source organism: Neurospora pannonica FGSC 7221 (assembly GCA_009805235.1). Classification (NCBI taxonomy): domain Eukaryota; kingdom Fungi; phylum Ascomycota; class Sordariomycetes; order Sordariales; family Sordariaceae; genus Neurospora; species Neurospora pannonica. The sequence continues at coordinate 9,274 of RANY01000802.1, forward strand.
GGGAGCCTTGCCCTTGCCCTTGGAAATGCCACCAACATTACACTTGCCCTTGTTAAACGCCACATCCGCCGCCCGCTTCCACACAGCGCTCACATCCTTGACCATATCCAGCGTCTAAAACAAGCGACACTCGCTCTCCTCCACCACGAACTGAGCAGGGGTGCCGTCGTTGACGTTATCCCGCAGGATCTGGTCGCGGACGTTGACGGCCGCTGAAGAACTCCGGTTGATGGGCAGCAAACCAAACTTGGAGAGAGCCTTTTTTTGGGATTCGGTCTTGGCGAAGGGGAGGTATTTTTTGGCGTACGAGTAAATGTTGCGGTACTGCAGGACTTGCGCGCCCTTGACGCCGCCGACGCCCTGGATGAGGTTATGGTTGGGACGGCCGCCCATGGCGATTGATTGGATGCCTGCTTGGACTCGCAAAAACTCGGAGGCTAAAGTGCAGGTGGAGGCGCACACGCCGTCGTAGAGGATGACGATGTTATCTGCGTCGAAGGGTTGGGAAACGACGGAGGGGTTGAGAGAGCCGTAACCCGTGATCTCGATGCCCATCCCGTAGGTGTCTTTGGTGGTGGTCAAGTTGTCGTTCAGGTCCCAGCGCATCAGGTTGGTGTATTTTGTGTTTTGGTAGACGTGGGGAGCAAACTTGGCGTCGAAAGAGCGGAAGGGTTGGTTGGTTAAGTTCAGGTCGTAACGGTAGTTGAACCAGGAGTCGTAGTCCTCTACGAGATCGCCGTCGGGGTTGGTGTAAGGGTTGATACCCGCTACGCGGTCGCTGACGATTTGGGCCATGGCGTTGTAGGAGTCGGTTTCCTTCCACCGGGAAAAGCCGTCTTGGACGATGGAGGGGAAAACTTGGCGGAAGAAGTCGTACCCTTGGAGGATGTAGCCGCCGCCGTTGTTCTGGAAGTCGACGATCAGTTTTGTTTTGCCGGCTGCTACGGCTTCGGCGATGAAGTCCTGCACGACGGCTTGGAACTCGGCGATGGAGTCGGACGAAAAGGCGAGCAGGGCGATTACGGCTACGTCTTCGTATCCGGCGCCCTCGAGGAAGTAGCCGGATACGACGGCGTCGGAGGTGATGRTTACTGGCTTGGGGTAGCCGGGGACGTTCGCTGCGGGAGCGGCTTTGACGGACTCGGAGGCGCTGGCGGCGGTGGTGGAGACGCCGTTGGGGCTGCAGAACTTGGCGTAGTAGGCCGCGCCCGAGGTGACGCCCGTCATGTCGGCCTTGACGGCCGCTTGGTTCTCGAGAGTCAAGCTGGTGCCGTTGGCGAAGGTCAGGGTGGTGTTKGCGCCCTGGTAGATGTACCGGATACGGCCGCCGTTGGCGAAGTAGCCGGTCGACCCGCTGTTGGCGAAGGTGGCCTTCTGGTAGAACATGGAGTTGTAGTTTGCGTCGGGGTCCTGGCTGAAGCCGGCGGCGTCGATGGCCTTGGCCAGGTAAGTGGCGGCGTCGATGCCGTTGATCAGCTTGACGACGGAGGCGGTCTTGGGGTTGGCGAGGACGTCCTCGTACACCTTGATGACGGGCAGGGACTTGCCATCCTCGCTGATGGAGACCAGGGAGCGCTGGCGGCGCCACTCGAAGACGCGGGTCAAGGCGTCCGGGTAGAAGACGAAGTGGCCGTCGTGGCCGGGGCCGAAGACGGTGGTGTAGAGCTCCTGCTGGAACTGGTACTCGTTGGCGTACTTGTCCGCCTGCAGCTTGGCCTTGACGTTGTCAAGAGCGCCGAAGAGGTCGTAACCCGGGTAAGGGTACTCCCTGGGCGGCTTGGCCTTGTAGGCCGCGTCACTCTGCCAGTCGAGGTAGGGCCTGAGCGAATCCACGAGCTCGATGGCGGCAGCCTTTCCGAGAGGGATCGAGTTCAGACACTCGTGAGCAAGAGCTGCTGCCACAGTCGGGGTAGCTTGATGTCTGTCAGCTTACGTTCTCGAATACCGCCTGTCGATGTTTAAACTCACCTGCCGGGTTGGCAGCCTTCTGGGAAGCCCATGAGCTGCTCACAATGGCACAAGGCTCACTGGTAGGAACAGTTGGGCTGGCCGTTGTGGTGGTGACTGGCTTGGAAGCGGCCGAGTCAATGACGGCGGCCAGTACGGCCGGGACGGCCCAGAAGTGTCCACGCATCTTGATACTTGGGAAAGGCTTGACGGCGCGTAAACAAGAGGCCCAAGAGCCAAATCTCCAACTCTTGAGGCATCATGACTCTTTTATACCTTGCGATCCAGCGGTGCAAACAGCCTCTTCTGACTTATCAGTTGTCATATCACGCAATAAGTCCCCGGCTCGAGCCCGGCCAGCCAGGATAGAATCCGGCAACTAGGAACCATTTCGAGAACTTGTGCCTGGCAGACCCGGCCATGATGCATAAACCCCTGGAAGTTGAGAAGACATCGGAACTCGGACGGAGAGAAAAAAGGCGCGAAGACAGGGGACAACAGAGTCACCTCGTTGCGGAAGGTGGAAGTTGCATCTGTTAGCGGGAAACTCGGAGGAAAAGGGGGGTAAACATGGGGTACCATGGTCCGTCGATGCAGAGAACGGATGCCGACTCTGGGAAGCATTGGAAAGGCAAATACGAGAGCAAGTAATCCGGAAGGTCGCAGAGACGATGTTGGATCATCAATCTTAATCTACATCCCGTCGTGCATTACTCATTGCACAGATGGCAGGGCATGTCATGTTGATGCGCGGTTCTCGAGCGTTGCCGTGTTGATTGTTAGGGGATCGAGGAGGTGAACGTTAACAGATTCACTAACAACTGCACTAAACACTAACAATAGCACTAGAGGTGCGCTAGCAGCTGCACTAACAATTGGAGAACCCGACCTGCAGTGGAGAGCCGCGGCATCCCGTCTGGAGTTGCGGTGCCGGTACAGTGCGTGCATGAACCACGGCGGTACCTGACAGCTGACAACTGGACAGGCAAGCTTGGCACTGACAGTTGCTGGGCGGACTCCACCTTCAACGACAACGTTGGAGGTACGTACCTCCCTCTTCTTCTTGTCTTTTCTTCTCCTTCACATCTTCATGTCCCGAACTCCAAAGTATGGATCCAAGGATCATTGACGGAGGGATACATGATACACCCAGATGCGTTGAGCTTCTCTCACCATTGTGTTCATTGATGCCTTGTCAAAGGGTTCCGGAAGCGGAATCGAACAAGGGCAAGAATGGCCATCTTCAACGACACCAGAAACAACCTCTTTGTGTGGGAAGTTTACTGGTTATGTACATGATATACTCAATATACGTCTTTCGTTTGCTCAACATCATGTTCTTTCCTCTCTTCGCCATTGCTACTACCAAATCTCGCAAACATGAACGCCGACGAGTCCGACGACGACATCAGGGACTGGAAGTGGGAACCGTTCTCCTCAGCTATCAACACCATCAAGGAGAACACCTATGACACGGTCCTCGAGGCAACGCAGGATCCGAACGCTCCCTATCTCATTCCACGATGGACCCGTCCCAACTGGCCACACGAGGGCGTCACACTTCCCCCAGAAGAAATAGTCCCGCAGGACGGTTCAACGGCCGTCATCAAGGGTGATGCGACGTCTCGGCTGCGGCCAGCTCTCCTGCCCGGTGACAGGGCGCACAATCCTACCAGATATGCCCTGCGATATGGCATTTTCCCCGATGATGACTTCCGTGGTCCTCGTCATGGCCGGTCACGCATGTCCCCTATAACGGAGGCGTTCGAGCACGAATTTCAAAATTTGGATCAGGGTCCGGCATCGTACTCGCATGCAAACATTGCTCTTTTCAAGAGCAAATTTGTAGAAGAAGAGGTCTATGCAGATGATGAGGACTATCAAAGGGCCTTGTTCTATGGGTTCACCACCAAAGAGGTAATTTTCAACCAGATTGGGTTATCCTGCCCGATAAATGTGATCAAGAACTCAGAATGGCTGACGTCCACTGGTTTAGAGAATCGATTGGAAAGCTGAGCCTTTGCACCCGGACTTTGAGCCTCAAGAGAGCAACCTCAATGGGAAACTTCACGAGTACGTACCATCCCTAGCCTACGACTGGCACTAGCAGCAGAGCTGACCTGTCTATAGTTTGCTCGCAAGAGACCAAAAATGGCTCAATATGGACGAGGGCGGTCGGCCGAGATACAATCTTTGCGGCAAAACGGGTGAATATTCTGTGGTACGTTAGTGGCACATGGGCGTCATTCCCATCCTCCACCTCCATTCTCGTTAAGAATTATGTATAGCTGACATCTTTACAGAACGATCAAGAACTCTGGAAAGCCCTCCAGCCAGCTCTCCAGCTCGTCACTCGAGTTTTACAGATGGACCATCCCTTCTGGCGAGCATGTTTGGATTCTCTCTGCGGAATCGAAGTCCCCCCTCATCGCAAAAGCAAAAAACACAAGGACAAAAAACTCATCTACATCGACCCCAATGAGCCGAAGGACTGGTTCGCAAAGCAGGGCGCTTACATGAGAGCATCCCTCGCTCTCGACTACATCCAAGAACGAATAAGCTTCGGCATCAAGTCAAGCCGTCAATTCATGACTGGACAGGGAGAAAACCGAGACGGCATCACCGGTGAGACGCAGCCATACCATCGAAACGACGCTGTCAATTTTCGTCTGGAAGTCGCGATTGCAGCCGAGATCATGTGGCCTCTGCTTGTTCCGGAGTACACGATCGTCGAAAAGCAAAACTGTTCGCTTGTGATTGCGACTGTCATTCTTCACGAGCTAGCTGTATGTTTTTTGTCCCGTATCCCTTTTAATGTCCTGCCACATTTGTGCTGACTCAGGCACCGCCGTCGTTGATATAGCATGCCGCCCATTTTGCCATGTATGGCCACATCACAGACACTCTAAACCCAGAAGTTCGTCGAGCCTGGGACGATCCCTTCTGGGCCAATGAGGGAAAAGCTGAGATTGGGTTTGCATTTGAGAACCAGGTAAGCATATCACTATCAACCTGTCGTGGCTATTAGTCACTTAACCATTTAGACGATAATCCCGCGATTGTAATGCTGACAAGAGATGACACACAGTTATGGGGCGGCACCCTCAAACCGCCTCACAAAGCCGACATCGCCAGATTCTATCCATACCGCACATGGCCCATAGACATCTGCCTCTGGCAGTGGCCCGACCCACCGGACCACAAGGACCACGAAAACAGGGCAGACTACCTCCGCGACGCTCTCTTACCCATAGCGCGAGTTGGTACACTCATCCAGCTCAAGGACGTCCACCGACTATTCCAGCAAAGCTTCTGGGACACCAACGTCCCGATCTACGGCCACAGGGCCTTGAGGTTCACCACCGCCGGAAGACCTTCTTTCGCCGTACCGCACGATGCAGAACAGAGGAAACAGGACTGGTACGAGACCTTTGGTCATTCCAAGGGTAGATGGCTGCACTTGGCAGTGCGAGCGTTCAGGGCGGCTGGATATGGCATGGTGCACGAGTACCTGGGCCATCTCGTCGACGAGGAGCTAGTCGGCGTGAGAACCAAGAGCCACTGGGACGAGGAAAAGAAGAGGTGGTCTGGCCGTGACGCAGAGGTCAAAGAACTCATGGAAAAAATCAGAGACAACGCGTTGTCGAGCATGCCCGGAGATGCCGCAGTCAGCGTCACCCAGCTCAACGCACGCTCTACCACCCAGGAATTGCTATCCGCCCTGCAAGACTTCCGCAGCTCCGTGCTGGCCGAACTTCAGCACTCCCAGCGCATGGCGGTCGAATACCTGCAGTTATCTGACCTAGACAAGAGTTATCAAGTTCAGCTCTGGAAGCTTCAGCAGCGGATCGAGTCCTACGGGCGCAAGGTGCACAGAATCATGAACCTGTCTCTCCCAGCCAAGATCACACGCTGGACGCAAATCGTGTTTCTCGATAACCAACTGCTTTCATCCATCCACGAGAGTATCACAAGCATCACGTTACTTTTCCACTCTCTCAAGCGGACCAGAACCTACCTGGACAAGAACACCCTCTCGCAGCGCGAATTCGACGAGATAGCAAAGACCATGCCCTCCATCGGTGATACCGTCTTCCGCAACCGTTCCCAGCGCCTGCAAAAGATTGCTCAAAGAGAGGTGTTTAACATGCCGCTCATGTTTCGTCAGCTGTGGGATAAGTTCCATGTGATCTTTGGCAAGATCACAATGAAACTTCGCACGGGGACGTTACGGGTGAAGCCATACATCAGGAAGAACAAGAAGAAGCAGAAGAAGAAGGCTGCGAATAGCTCTGGCACCGACTATGACTCTGAGCTATCATTATCACGACTTACCCTCAGGAGCCCTCAATCAAGACCAAGATCGCCAAGAACAGCTTTCCCACAGGCGCCGGCACCGGCACCGGCACCGAGGCCAACGACAAGAGTCATGTCCGCTAATAACCCAGAACAAGAAGCAATCTTGTCAGGGCACGCTTTTGCAGGCCTGCAAATCAGACCACGGGCTGGACGACAACCACCACCACGGGCTAACAACAACCTACCAGGGCAAGGAATAACCTTCTCAGGCCACAACTTTGGAAACCTGGAAATCAGGTCACGTCCATTACCATCAGCGGCCGGCGCTAAGCGCGGAAGGGATGATGATGATGACGATGAACCACAATTACCAGCTACTAAGCGACAAGTGCGCCCGAGTCAGGTACTCCCGCCGCAGAGATTTGCTCGCCCACCTGCTGCTGGTGCTGCTCCGTCTTCGTCCCCTGCGGCTGGTGCTTCCCGTGCTGCTTCCGGTTCTGTTTGGACTTCTTCTTCTAGTTCTGGGTCTGATGATGGTGTCGGTGATAGTTCCAGTGATGACTCTGGTGGTGGCTCTGGTGGTGGCTCTGGTGGTGGTCCTGGTGGTGATTCGGGTGGTAACTCTAGTGGCTCACCAAGTACCGGTGCCGGTGCTGGTGCCGGTGCGGAGGGTGCTTCCGAAGACGAAGACTTGATACCTGAAGGGAGCTATAGCGGAGGCAGCGGCAATAGGAGCCCCGAGATCCCCGAGGGCCCCGAGCCTGGCTACAGCCCTGGAGATCCCATGGAGATCAGCGACAGCGACAACGGCCGCAGAGGAAGAAGGCAAGCAGCCCCTTCTGCCCACCACCACCACCACCATCCCGACTCCTCTTCCTCTTCCTCATCCTCCTACTGCTCAACCTGCTCCTCCTCTTCCGAATCCGAAACCGGTCTCGTAACCAACGACCCCAACCTCGCCGACCCCTTCATGGACGCCCCCCCTCAACCTAACACCACCAACAACCCCTCCCAACCTACCACCACTAACACCACCACCACCCCTCAACGTAACCCCCCTCCTCGCACCACCCCCCTCCGCACCCCCCACATGCGCGCCCCCTCCCGCTCCCCCTACCG